>CM055124.1:314873138-315029836 GCA_029206835.1 Rana muscosa | reverse complement strand
AATAGTGCCTCAATGGTGTCAGCAACAAGAATTGTGCCCAATTGGAGTTGGATGGAATAGTGCCCCAAGGGTCGCATTAAGGCAAGCAAAGGGCCGCATATGGCCCCAAGGCCGCAGTTTGGAGACCCCTGATCTAAGGGAATATATTACATAATTCTAGTTGGAAGTATTTCAGTAATGTACAAAACATTGTTATACATTCCAATTTATACAAAAATATTAATATCTCTATATTCATACGTATATTTACCATTCAGAGGATGAAAAAAGCGGGGGGTGCATCGTGCATCGCACAGACCAGAAGGTTTAAAAACTTTAGCGTTCAGTGATCCCATTGTCTCCGCTCGTCCCTACTGAGCACCCTAGGTAAGACCACATCCCACCAGGCTTACAAGGGGCCACGCTTTTGGACCTGAAGAGGACGGGTGGCAGGGCACCTGTAATTAAATATGTGAGAATCCCAATGATTAATTGGCGGAGATTCTATGAGTGTTTAGTACTGCCCTGTGACTGCAGACTGGCTAGTATTGGATCAAATGTTTGATTCTTTAAAACTATCTATTCGTATTGTTACATAATTTATTAATTTATAGATTAATTAATCTTATTATTAATAGAAATAGTTTGAAAAAAATTTAAAATTAATTAATAAGATGTAGTTTCTTAATTAATCAAATTGTAAAGTGAAAGACGATGGAGTGAGGTGATGTGTGTGATAATAGAGTGATTGAAGATGTAAAAAATGTATTAAATTTAAACGTGATCTGAAACACAGCAACTAGTGTGGAAAAGGAAGGGGGGGGGGGGGGTGTAGATGGAAAAATGAAAAGAGGAATAATGTTTTAATAAGCTTGGCCGTGAGCCTGTGAGTACCTGTATAAGAAAAAAGGAAAGCCCATGTGAGTGGATTGAAGTGAGGCATAGGCGTGCGCACAGGGTGTGCCAGGTGTGCCCAGGCACACCCTAATCACTCTGTGCAGCACAGATTCCCCCTACTGCCCTGGCTCCCATCTTTCCCCCGCAGCGCTGACAGCTTCCCTCCTCTCCTATCAGCTGTTGCTGCTGGGATGTTTTAGGAGTGAGTAAATATGTGATTTACCGGCCCCTTCTCTTTTTGAATGAACATCGTGAGTGATCGGTAGTGTGTGTTTGGGCTTTGGAGTGCACACCCTAATGCAATAGGCTGCGCACACCTATGAAGTGAGGTATGGAGTGTCAGGCAACAAAAAGTATGCAACACTAAGTGACAAATGTTGAAAGTATTTATTTGGGTAATGAGACCATATCGATATTGAATTGAAGATATAGACTATATGATATAAATTATCAATACTTGTGTTGCATAAACACGGACACACAAATCTTGTCGGAAATTCCGACCATCAGGAACGCGGGTGACGTACAAGACGTACGACGAGCCGAGATCAGTGAAGTTCAATAGGCAGTTCGGCTCTTCTGCTTGATTCTGAGCATGCGTGTTTTTTTTTTTTGGTGCGTCGGAATTGTGTACAGACTAGCAAATTTTCCGATAGAAACTTTTTCCGGCAGAAAAATAGAGAACCAGCTCTCAATCTTTTGTTGGCTGAAATTCCGACAGAAGAAGTCAGATGGAGCCTACACACGGTCGGAATTTCCGACAAAAAGCTCACATCGGACTTTTCTTGTCGGAATTTCCGATTGTGTGTACGGGGCAAAAGTTTGTGGTCTTCTGGCCACCATATCTACAAATATGGCCAAAAGTTTGTAATAACCCCTTCAGATTGTTAGGTTCAGGTCTTTCCAGTGAAAGGTATTGGTAACACTACAAAAACATTATAGATAATTGTGCTCTTCCAACCTTGTGGGAACAGTTTGGGGAAGACCCTCTTTTGTTCCAACATTAATGTGCCCTGTTGACAAAGTCAGTTCCATAAAGACATGGGTTTGACCAGTTTTGTTTGGAGGAACTCTAATGTCCTGCACAGAGCCCTGACCTCAACCCTACTGAACAACTTTGGGATGAATTGCAATGCCAATTGTGAGCCAGATCTTCTCATCCAACATCAGTACCTTACCTCACAAATTCTCTTTTAAATGTTTGGGGTTCTAGACTTACCCTGCATCTCAAGCCTCATGGCAGCCGTCTTGGAAATGTCTTTTTCAGTTCCAGCATGGTTGTGCCCCGGTCTACAAAGCTGGCTCCATAAAGAAATGGTTTGACCAGTTTGGTGTGGAGGAACTCGAGAGTCCTGCACAGAGCCCTCCCCTTATCCCTACTGAACACCTTTGGGATGAATTGGAACACCAATTGTGAGCCAGGTCTTCTCAACCAACATCAGTTCCTGACATCACAAATGGGCACAAATTCCCACAGATGCACTCTATAGTCTTATACAAGTCTTTTCAGAAGATTGGAGGGTGTTATAGGAGGCAACTCTATATCAATGGTCATAGGGGGAGGGAACCCCATATTAAAGGAGTAGTAAAGGTACATGTTTTTTCACCTTAATGCATCCTATGCATTAAGGTGAAAAAACATCCGACAATACTGCCCCCCCCCCCCCGAGCCCCCGTTTTTACTTACCTGGCCCCTCGAAAGTCCCGCGCTCGCTCCCCGTCATCCTCTTCGGTTTTCAGCCTGGCCACCGATTGGCTACACTGGATGGATTGAAAGCAGCACAGCCATTGGCTGGCGCTGGGGGGCGGGGCCGAGTGATACAGTCGGCGGCTATGGCCGCCGCTGTATCACGGGAGCGCGCCCGCAATAACTCCACAGCATGCGAGCTCGCTCGCATTATGGTGTGGAGTCCTTGCGGGGAGGAGCCAAGAGAGCCGCCGAGGGACCCCAGAAGACCAGGATCGGGGCCACTGTGTGCAAAACGAGCTGCACAGTGGAGGTAAGAATAAACGGTTTGTTATTTTTTTGCAAAAAAAGGGAAGCTTTAGTGTCCCTTTAATGGCTATAGTTTTTGGAATGAGATGTCAAGCTCCATAAAGACGAGGTTTGATCAGTTCAAGTGGCCAACATATAGGAGCCAACTCTATATTAATAGCCATGGTGGGGACCCCATATTAATGACCATGATTTTTGGAATGAGCTATCCAGCTCCATAAAGAATTGGTTTGACCAGTTTGAGTGTCCTGCGCAAAGCCCTAAACTCAACCCTAATGGACACCCTTAGGATGAATTGGAACGCCGATGGCAGGCCGGGTCTTCCTGGAAAAGTGGAGACTTTTATAGAGGGGCCAACTCCATATTATTGGCCATGGTTTTGGAATAGGCTATCCAACAAGCTCCTCCTATACAGTAGGTGTGATGGTCAGGTGTCAAAATCCATGTATTTTTTGTAGGGCACATCAATCAGAGGCAGTAGATTTAAAGGGGTTGTAAAGGTTTCATGTTTTTTCACCTTAATGCATTCTATGCATTAAGGTGAAAAAACATCCGATGATTAGCGCCCCCCTCCAGCCCCCCGTTTACTTACCTGAGCCCTCGAAAGTCCCGCGTCGTGAATGCGCTGGCTTCTGGCCGGGGCTTCTCGGCTCTTCTCGGCTCATTCATTGGATGATTGATAGCAGCGCAGCCATTGGCTCCCGCTGCTGTCAATCAAATCAATGCCGCACCGGGGGGGCGGGGCTGAGTAATAGTCGGCGTCTATGGCCGCCGACTGTATCACGGGATCACACCCGCAAGGTAACCCCCTTGGTAGAGTGCTTCCCATAGGGGGTTAGCTGATGCGGGGAGGAGCCGAGACAGCCGCCGAGGGACCCCAGAAGACGTGAATCGGGGCCACTCTGTTCAAAACGAGCTGCACAGTGGAGGTAAGTATAACATGTTTGTTATTTAAAAAAAAAAAAAGGAACCCTTTAAAGCACACCTGTGATGAGAGAAAAAGAGAGACTAATGATGCTAGTCTTCTGGCTCTCTCTGGTTTCAAAGAGGATAGAACCGATATGGTGGACATTGACGGTACCAGTAAAGGACTTTTCAACAGAATATTGCTGAATATCTTTATTACAAAAATAATATTTTACAAGTAAAATCAATCAATATGATTGGTCATTAGTAGATTATAGATCTCTGTAGTTACAATGTCAAGAGGTCAACGCGTTTCATATCATTGCTTCCTCAGGACCTTCCATTCTCTCTGGTTTCAGTACATTCTGAGTCGCTGACCCCGGAAACAAATCGTTTTTCACTTGAGGTCAGATGTAACCTTCAGGCAAATGGATAGTTACCTTTTGATTCATGTATTCCTTGAAAAATTCATAATTTATTTTGTTCAGAGTAATTAATAAGTCTGCTTTATGTTGAAGGGCTACATACTAGATGAAAGTTGAAAGTAGGCAGATTGCTTGCCCTGCAAAATGATGGAAGGGAGGAGAAAGTAGTGAGGTGGGCTTTTTAGAAGGTAAAGAACTCTGAATGCCCTGATATTTATTAGTTGTCTGGAAGGCAGGCAGGAGGCGGGGCAGTGGCACCAAGTCTGCAGAACTCCGGAAAGCACTAATGCCGCGTACACACGAGCGGAAATCACGTCAGAAAAACCTTGGATGGTCTTTCTGACGGAATTCCGCTCAAGCTTGGTTTGCATACACACGGTCACACAAGTTCTCTGAACTTTCGACCGTCAAGAACGCGGTGACGTACAAAACTACGACGAGCCGAGAAAATTAAGTTCAATGCTTCCGCGCATGCGTCGAATTGTTTCCGAGCATGCCTCCAAATTGTTTCCGAGCATGCGTCGGAATTTTGCGCGTCGGAATTGCTACAGACGATCAGAATTTCCATCGGAAAAATTGAGAACCTGCTCTCAATCTTTTGCTGGCGGAAATTCCAACAGCAAAAGTCCGATGGAGCCTAGACACGGTCGGAATTTCCGACCAAAAGCTCACATTGGAAATTTGTGGCGGAAATTCCGACTACGCGGCATAACACTTTGCAGTTATATAGCCCAGCTGGGGTTGGTAATCATTACCATACAATTTTTTGCATGTAAAATCTGCTGTATGGTGTTTCAGCCGCGTGTCGGTCCGGTCGGAATCTCCCTTTCATTTCCATGAAGCGGATGGTAATTTTGCGTTCGGTCGTTTTTAATTTTGTGGTTGCATTTAACACCTTCCATGTGAGACGCGCTGAACAATTCCTTGTGTTCTATAGCCCTGATTATAATAACGACCGTTCCTCCGCCGCGCATTCTCTCCGCAGCTGTCTAAAACCAGAAAGCTTTTTGTCTTCCAAGCGATGATGTGAAAAATTTGGATAAGAAAGCGATTTGAGGGAGGTGGAAGGGTGACAAAGCCTTGTCAGATCCTCCGAGAACATCCAGATAAACTGTATTAGTAAGGAGCCATCTGCTTCATTGTAACCAGCAGTAGCCGGGGGAATATGGCTTATTAATTATAATAAGACTAATGGAGGCCATATGGGGATGGTGGGGATCGGTGGCAGGCTGCGCGCTCCTTTCTCTATGAGATCGGTGACAACGTGGATATTAGGAGTTTGCAAGTCTTTGTTTTTCTAAAAAGGTGATCGCCTGTCTGCACAATTAAATTTGCCCATGCAGTAGCCCCCCCCCCCCCCCCATTGCATGGGTAAATGTTCATTTAGCTGCAGGGAAATGAATTGGTACAAATACCCAATGCCTTGCTTGTGCACGCTTCCTCCTCTCCATATGATTGGACCGTGAGCATAGGCGTGCGCAGGGGGTGTGCCTAGGCACACCCTAATCACTATGTGCGGGGCTGATTCCCCCTACTGCCGGGCTTCCCCCACCTTGTCGGCCCTCCCACCCCGCAGTGCTGCTGGCTTCCATCCTCTCCCAGGCTGCTGCAGGGGATGTTTCAGGATAGACAGCAGGCGAAGGGGCTAGTAAATATGTAATTTACCGTCCCCTTTCTTTTCTAAATGACCACAGTGATTAAGTCACTCACTGTGTCCATTCATTACTGAAGCATAGTGAACTGTGTTACTATGCTTCAGTTTGTGAATGAACAGGAAACAGCTCAGCACACACAGATCACTTCCCATTCATTCACTGTCCAGTGCAGCTGAGGCTGGAGCGAAAGGCACGTGTGTTTGAGCTTTAGGGTGCACACCCTGATGTTGTAATAGGTTAACCCCCCCCCCCCCCTTTTGACCGTGAGTTCACTTCTCATCCAGTCACATTTCTCTGATGCCATCATGCACAATGCAGGACCAGCAGTCCTGCATAGTACAAGAGAACACAAGGGCCTGCCCAAATCCTCAAGCAACAGCCAGTGAAAGAGAGCGCCAACTACTGGAGGACCAAGGAATAGGCTATGTATAAATCTAAATATTCCTGTTCCCCTAGCCCTCTACCCATGCAGTATGGGATGGGAGGGGGGGACCATGACCCCATGGCACCCCACTGCATAAATAAATTTAACAGCAGCCCGGAAAAAAAAATCCTCTCTCTTCCCTATAATAAGAGTATCTGTTCCCCCCTCAGTTCTATGGTGCAGTGCATTTTTGATGGCGGGTACCATACTTTGCAGTCTCCTATGAAAGAAAAAGTAATGCATTTTTTTCCTGCAAACGTGGTTGTATATTTTTTTATTTTTTTTTAGCCTTTAAGTTGCAGTGTCTCTAAGAACCTGTTTAATTACTGATCTTTGCAGAGGGTTGTCAACTTTACTGGAGTGTTTCTCACTCAGGATGCCACAACACCCCTAGGGTGTCTTTTGGGTTCCCTTGGGTGCCGTGAGCACGAGAGACAGTTTTTTGATGTGATGGGAGGACATTTGATGGAATAGGGGGACCTCTGATGTGATGGGGGGGGCCTCTAAATTGATTGTGGGGGACCTTTGATGTGAGGGAGGACCTCTGATTTGATGGGGGGACCTCTGATTTGATGGGAGGAACTCTGTTGTGATGGGGGAACCTCTGATGTGATGGGGGGGACCTCTGATGTGATGGGGGACCTCTGATGTGATGGGGGGACCTCTGATGTGATGGGGGGATCTCTGATGTGATGGGGGGATCTCTGATGTAATGGGGGGATCTCTGATGTAATGGGGGGATCTCTGATGTGATGGGGGGATCTCTGATGGGGACCTCTGATGTGATGGGGGGACCTCTGATGTAATGGGGGGACCTCTGATGTAATGGGGGGACCTCTGATGTAATGGGGGGATCTCTGATGTGATGGGGGGATCTCTGATGTGATGGGGACCTCTGATGTGATGGGGGGGAGCTCTGATGTGATGGAGGACCTCTGATGTGACGGGGGGGACCTCTGATGTGATGGAGGGGACCTCTGATGTGATGGGGGGATCTCTGATGTGATGGGGGGAACCTCTGATGTGATGGGGGGGACCTCTGATGTGATGGGGGGACCTCTGATGTAATGGGGGGATCTCTGATGTAATGGGGGGATCTGTGATGTGATGGGGGATCTCTGATGGGGACCTCTGATGTGATGGGGGGACCTCTGATGTAATGGGGGGATCACTGATGTGATGGGGGGATCTCTGATGTGATGGGGGGATCTCTGATGTGATGGGGGGGAGACCTCTGATGTGATGGGGGGGGGGACCTCTGATGTGATGGGGGGAGACCTCTGATGTGATGGGGGGGACCTCTGATGTGATGGGGGGGGGTCTCTGATGTGAAGAGTGGCTATTAATGAGAAGTTATTAAGGTGGTTGTGTGCCTCGTCCCAGGCTCAAGTTTCCCCTTGATAAGTGACATTCATGTTTTACATTGTACCCTGGGGGGAGGGGTAAAGGCAGAGATTGAATTTGGAATGCCATAAAAAATAAAGTGTTGAAGATGAAGAGTCCCATTCATGGTGGAGCACAATACGTCATGATTGGAGGTGTGAAGGGTCATTGATGAGGATGACGGCTGGATTATCTTCATATACATGCAGGAAACTTTCCATCTGATAACATTAAAGGGATTAATTTCATTTCACAATGACAAGAGTCCATTGTATGACATTGTCCTTCACTTCCTGCACGGCCATTCATGATTGTTTGTATTGTGGGTACTAATTGGGGCATCATCTTCATCAGCAATCCACAAAAATGGTAATTCACCAACCAGTGGACTTCCCATTCTGGACAAGAGTGGGCATGTCGAACGTAAATGGTCCAGAAGGGTGACCCCCATGGTGCAGATACATAACAGGTCGCAATATTTTATTAAAACTTAGTGATGGGCGCAGAATGTGAAGACGGCTCGCCCCTTTATAGCGATAAACGTTACACATTACCGTGCGCTGCGTAGGGCAACCTATTCAATATGAACGTGTTGGGCACGCACCTCGGCGGCCTAGAAATTGGACCTGCGTCTTTTTCGACAATGCAGGGCGCTGCACTACTATGCAGAGCACCTTCGTTGGCAAAGTGCATTGGGGTGCCAATAAGAATGGGTACTCCATATGGCATCATCGCAAGTAGCATGCGGTGCCTCGCGATGTGGTAATGTGCATTGAACCGCGCCAATGTGAATGAGGCCTTAAAGCTGAACTATCATAAGTACCCCGGCAGTGAGGCTCTCCTCTAATCTCTCTTTAGGGCCCATTCCCACTTGTGCGACTTGTCATGTGACTTTGGACATGACAAGTCGCAGCCCATTGTTTGCAGTGGCACCCGCCAGTCACTATATGAAGTATCTGGGCACCTTTTACTAGATCTAATACTATAAAATCTCTCATTTTAGATATTTTGACTTGATATACAAGCGATGTCTTGATATACAAGTAGCTTCATGTCACATCTGAGTATAAAAGAGAAGAGAGGCGCCTCTAATGCCGCGTACACACGGTCGCAAATTCCGCCAGCAAAAGTCCGATGTGAGCTTTTGGTCAGAAATTCCGACTGTGTGTAGGCTCCATCGGACTTTTGCCGTTGGAATTTCCGCCAACAAAAGATTGAGAGCTGGTTCTCAAATTTTCCGCCGGAAAAAATTCCTATCGGAAAATCCGATCGTCTGTAGCAATTGCTACGCATGCTCGGAAGCAGTGAACTTCATTTTCTCGGCTCATCGTAGTGTTGTACGTCACTGCGTTCTTGACGGTCAAAAGTTCAGAGAACTTTTGTGTGACCGTGTGTATGCAAGTCAAGCTTGAGCGTAATTCCGTGGGAAAAACCATCCAAGGTAAATCCGATCGTGTGTACGCGGCATAAGTGTAGCAATATGGTTACATTTAATCACTTGAGGACCGCCGCACAACGATGTATGTCGTCAGAATGGCACGGCCGGGCACAAGGGCGTACAGGTACGTCCCCTTTAAGATCCCAGCCGGCGGCGCGCTCGCGACCCGGTCCTGAGCTCCGTGACTGCACCCGCGGGACCCCAGACCCGATTGCCGCCGGTGTCCCGCGATAGGGTCACAGAGCTGAAGAATGGGGAGAGGTAAGTGTAAACAAACCTTTCCCCGTTCTTCCTAGTGGCAGTGATCGTCTGTTCCCTGTCATAGGGAACGACGATCAGTGACGTCACACCCCAAGCCACGCCCCCCCCCCACAGTAGGAATCGCTCCCTAGGACACACTTAACCCCCTTCAGTGCCCCCTACAGTTTAACCCCTTCACTGCCAGTGTCATTTTTACAGTAATCAGTGCATATTTATAGCACTGATCGCTGTAAAAATTACGTCAAAAGTGTCCGATGTGTCCGCCATAATGTCGCAGTCACGATAAAAATCGCTGATCGTCGCCATTACTAGTAAGAAAAAAAAATTATTACTAAAAATGCCATAAAACTATCCCCTATAACTTTTGCGCAAACCAATCAAACGCTTATTGCAATTTTTTTTTACCAAATATATGTAGAAGAATACGTATCGGACTAAACTGAGGGGAGAAAAAAAAAAAAATTTATATATTTTTTGGGGATATTGTCGCTCTATTTTTGTTTATAGCACAAACAATAAAAACCGCCGAGGTGATCAAATACCACCAAAAGAAATCTCTATTTGTGGGGAAAAAAGGACATCAATTTTGTTTGGGAGCCACGTCGCTCGACCGCGCAATTGTCAGTTAAAGCGACGCAGTGCCGAATCGCAAAAAGTGGCCTGGTCCTTTAGCTACAAAATGGTCCGGGGCTGAAGTGGTTAATTCAGCAACATATTGCTACACTGAGGCTACTTTCACACTTAGGCGCTGGATGCGCTGGCTGTATAGCGGCGCTATTTTCGGCGCCGCTATACCGTATTTTTTGCGCAATTTGCGGGCGCTAGCGGGGGGGATTTTAACCCCCGCTAGCGGCCGAAAATGGGTTAAAAACGCCCGCAAAAACGCCTCTTTGTGGCGTTTTGGAGGCGCTACCCCCATTGATTTCAATGGGCAGGGGCGCTATAGGAGCGGTATTTTTACCGCTCTTATCGCGCCTCAAAGATGCGGCTTGCAGGAGTTTTTTGACCCTCCTGCAAGCGCAACGCTCCAGTGTGAAAGCCCTCAGGCTTTCACACTGGATACAATTGAGCGGCTTTTTTGGGGCGCATTGCAGGCGCTATTTTTAGCGCAATAGCGCCTGAAAAGCGCCTCAGTGTGAAAGGGGCCTTTAGAGGCGCCTCTCTTCTCTTTTATACTCTGGAGCTCCTCCTGGATTTTGCTTCCAATCCCCTTGTGGAGGCTTCCATTTGTGAATCGTGGACATTTTGTGGTCACACAACCTGGTCACATTGCTAGAATCTTTTTATATGGACTATAAACTGAAGGACTTACGAATAAATGGTCGTGGAACGAATCATCTGAGTTTCCATTATTTCTTATGGGGAAATTTGCTTTGATATTCAAGTGCTTTGGATTACAAGCATGTTTCTTGAACGGATTATACTTGCAATCCAAGGTTTTACTGCATACAGATGTGAGTAGCAGCCATGTTATTTTGTTAGTGGGTGGTCGAAATAGGGAGTGGGGGGGTAAAAACATGCATCAACTGGCTCTTGTTACTGCCCCTTTGCCGCCCAATAGAGCTTTAGTCACTGGCTGCCTACTCCAATTTCTAAAGTGAAAAAAAACATTGAAAACGCAAATCAACGTGCACTACCAATGCACATCAATGCGCAAAGATAACGCACATTGACGCATGACAGCGCACCTGCCGAACGCTACAAAAAAAAAAAGAGATGTAAATGAGCCGTTCTCTTCCCAATGGATCTGAATAACAAGGTGTCCACCGGCTGAGCGAGGTGTGAAGGACGCTCATTATGTAAAGTGACTGACAGCTCCTTTGATGTCTCCCCACCATTGATGAGTTTGATGAAACCTCCCCGGCTGAATGGTGATAGGTGGAGGGGATGACTGACCCCTCCCACTGACAATTACACCTCCCCTCCTGCCTACACCTCCCAAACAAATGTGTCCTCCACCAGTGACATGGCACAAGTACACACTGCGACTCCCTGACCAGCTGAAGGGTTTTCTTTTTTGTTTTGTTTTGTTTTTTTCTTTTTTTATTGAAATTTGCCAATTTGGTATTTTATTTTTTTGAACCAACGAGCCGAATTTATCGGGTGAGATGAAGGAAAAGGCTGTGGAGCCGGAGAGGGCGATGGGTCGGCTTTCAGGATGGAAGAGTTGGGATCACCTTTCTGTCATAGACGAAGTGCTGATGACAACAGAGGACTGGAAGGTAAATATTTGAGACGTGAGCCGGGCTACGCCGGGGGAATTTCACCATACACTGTACAATCTGCTTATATCTACCATCAACTATGTAGTGAAAGTGTCGGCCTGGATTGGATACAAAATGCAATGAATTGTTTTAGGTTCCTCCTCATATTTCATCGTTTTATTGAGTCTAAGCGCTCGTTCCCATGTGCTTTGGGGTCTCTGAAGTGCGATCTGTGATCGGATAGCTCTTCAGAGGTGGTGAGGAGAACCCATTGCTTCCACTCCTTGAACCCCACGGTAGCAACCACATGCATTGCACACTTTTACGGGGCACTTGCCGAGCAGCCCCCATTCACTTGAATGGGTTGGGCTTGGCAGGTGCTACTTTCACAAAAAGCGATGACGGGGGGGGGGATTCGGAGTATTATTGCTGCCACAGCTAGGGAGCGAAGCATCATGGCTATGGCATATGTACACCTTTAGCCGCTGTCTCTGTAGCTAAACCGGGAGCGGTTGGGGGGTGGTAAAAACACAGCTCAATCATAGGATCAACTGCCCCTCAACCGCTAATGAGAATGAGCCCTACGAGAGATTGCCTAGTGTATGGCCAGAGTAGTGGTTGATCAATAATGGAACAAATGGCTCTCTATGGAGTAAGCTACACAAGTAAAGTGTAGTAAGAATCAGTCGCAACACAACCAGCGCCCTATGCGATTATGTGAGGTTAATCGCATAGAACTTTCCACTTGTGTATCTGACTCCATAGGGAGCCATTTCTTCGAATCCCGATTCACGGCTTGCAACTTTACTAACCTGATTGAGCCATCCTTTTAGCCCCCCGTTCACACCAGTGCGATTTGACAGTTCCAAATCGCATGACAAGTCGCACCCCATTGTCGTTCAAAAGGCCGCGACTCTGAAAAAGGTTCCTGCACTACTACTTTTTTCCCGATTTCATTGCGACTTGCATAGACTTCTGATGTATGAAGTTGCAAGCTGTACTGTAATGAAATCGCCAGGAAAATCGCACTCATGTGTGGCTTCGAAATCGCGTCAATTTTAAAGCCACACCGGTGTGAACGGGGGCTTATAGCTGGAGCTTTAAGATTTTCGTTGTGTCAAGGCTGGCTGGTGGGTCAATGCAGAATCGGGCGACCATGTTGGCAAATACTAATGTTGGCTATAGACAGGGCCAGGGAAAAGGGGTGGGCACTAGGGAAGGCTGCCCTGGGCGCAATGGTTTACTGTAGGGATGGGGGGCGCCTTCCTTCTGTTACAAGGCTTGTCAGTTTGGCATCTGTGCCTTGGGCGCTGGATGACCTCGTCCCAGCACTGGTTGTACACTATATAACATTTCAAATCAAAATTTGCTGAAAATTTTGCGCAATTTTATTTAGGTCATTCGATGACTTGACAAATATTCTTTGAACCTACTTCAGAAATTGTGTTTGCTTTTAACATTGGATTTTGCAGCTAATGGACTTTACTGAACTAAAACTCACATTCACTGTTAGAAATTCATTCATTCGAGAAAAAAAATGTTCCACCCTCTTCCAGTTTAAGGGGGATCTGAGATTTCTAATCCTGTGTGATGAAAGATATCGATCGTGTATTTATTTATTTATTTCATTGATTTGGTGATGAACATTATAGGATGTGAGTGTCTTTGTAGTATGGACAGTTTTCCTGTAATACTTTTATTAGGTGTGGAATGGATGTTGTAGAGAGAAATGTTTCAGTTGTGTTTTGTATATTGTTGTTGTTTATTTAGCATTTTGTTTCTGTATTTGTTTATTAATTTCATTGATTTGGTGATGAACTTTGTGGGATGTTTGTGTCTTTTGTAGTATGGACAGTTTTCCTGTAATACTTTTATCGGGTGTAGATGTTGTAGAGAGGGAAATGTTTGTTTGTTGCTTTTTGTATATTATTGTTTATTTGTTTTTGTATTTGTTCATTTCATTTATTTGGTGATGAACATTATGGGATGTTTGTGTCTTTGCAGTATGGACAGTTTTCCTTTAATACTTTTATTAGGTGTATATGTAGAGAGGGGAATGTTTCAATTTGTTGTGTTTTGTATATTATTGTTTATTTGGTATTTGTTTATTCTTTTCATTAATTTGGTGATGAACATTATAGGATGTTTGTGTCTTTGTAGTATGGACGGTTTTCCTGTAATACTTTTATTGGGTGTAGATGTTGTAACGAGGGAAATGTTTCAGTTTTGTTGCGTTTTATATATTATTGATGTTTATTTTGTATTTGTTTTGTAGTTTGTTGTATTTTGTATTTCTTGTGATATCTCTGAATAGAATAGGACCGTTGTATATTGAATTAGAAGGCTCTCTGTAGGATACAGTCTGGTACTCTGCGTGTCTTTTATGTATTGGCAGTGCAGAGAACAATGGCTGACCATAAACACCGGTTAGGTGTTATCCAATCACATTGTACAGTGAACCGGTGAATGTCCGGTCAGATCACCTAAGTGCGCTTGTGTAACAGCCAACTTAAACGTCTTTGTTATGGTGATGTGTGTGTTACGAGTGTTACCATACTGCAAGTCACATGCGTTGTGCAATGTACCAAGGTGACTTACCTGCACTGTAGCGTGTTGCAATGCGCGGTAGTGCATTTCATTGCAAAAAAAAAAGTCTTGTATGCAATTTTAGATGCGCTAGCTTGGGTTGGCAGTCTATGAATGTAGCTTTAATGCAATGCTCATTGATGTGCAACACAACATGCGTTACCAAACTACTAAGAAGTAAACTGACCCTTAAGCCCCGTACACACGAATATCGGCCAGTTAAACAGAAACCGGGCGACCTATGGCCAGTGTGACCAACAGAATCCATCTGAATGTCCGGCTTCTATCAGAGGGACATGACTGATTGCTGCTTGTGTCCCCCTTCTCTCTATTTGTTCTGGAGGCCATGGTCACTGAGACTGAAAGTGATGGGAAAATCCCAGAATTTGAGTTGTCACCAGAAAGGAATCTGGAGAAAATATTCAATGGGGATTTCTTTTGATTGTTGTTGGAGGAGAGAAAATCCAGAAGAGAACGTGAAGGTAAATCCCCCAATAGAGGTCCAGAGTTTCTGCTCTCGGTCATCCGTTACATTGAAGTGTCTCCAAAGCCAAAACGTTTCTTTCCCGTTGTGTCTACAGGAGAGAATGTGACTTTTTTTCCGACGGAATGTTGCCTCAAACTTGTCTTGCACACACACGGTCACACCAAATTCTGACCGTCAAGATCGCGGTGACGTACAAGACGTACGACGAGCCGAGATCAATGAAGTTCAATAGGCAGTTCGGCTCTTCTGCTTGATTCTGAGCATGCGTGTTTTTTTTTTTTGTGCGTCGGAATTCCATACAGACGATCGGAATTTCCGAAAATAACTTTTCTTGTCGTAAAAATTGAGAACCAGCTCTTAAATTTTTGCTGGCGGAAATTCCGACAGAAAAAGTCAGATGGAGCGTACACACGGTCGGAATTTCTGACCAAAATCTCACATCGAACTTTTCTTGTCGGAAATTCCGATCGTGTGTACGCGGCATTAGCCATTTCTTTCTCCATCTCAAAAAAAACGTGGCTTTAGGTATACTTTGTAATTGGTCATAATGGGCAAATCCAGTCCGGGGGTGACAGTGCATTTTATGTATTTTCATGGCCTCCTACTGATAGATTAGATCAGGGGGGGTCTCAAACTGGCAGCCCTCCAGCTGTTGCAAAACGACATGTTCCATTATTCCTCTGCCTGAGGGAGTCATGCATGTAACTGTCAGCCTTGCAATGCCTCATGGGACTTGTAGTTTCGCAACAGCTGGAGGGCCACCAGTTTGAGACCCCTGGATTAGATACTGGAGAAGACCAGAGTAGCGCCCTCACCTCTCCCCCTGCCTGCCTTTTTGTTAGTTAGTTTCGGCTCCTCGCAGGGAGGGGAGAGGCACACCGCACCACAAGCCCGTACCCTCCTGAGTAAGGAGGTTGAGCGGTGTTGATTTTCGGGCCTGACTGCGGCTGGTGTTGAATCCTCCCAAGGAAGATTCCCACCTCTACCTTAGGTGGAGGCAAGTCCTTATGTTTTCCCCAGTAATGTAACTGTCCACACCAACTGAAAGTCCAACTTCTATATTTATTTCACACTGGATAATAAATATGCCTCTTTAACAGCAGACAGGTTGGAGCAAGACACAGGACAGCTTAGGTGGGAGAAGGTCCAGGCACAAACTTGAATCAGACTCTTTGACTGTTTAGGTTTCACTAACCGTTTTGGCGCACGATCTCTGCCACAGACCATGAGGTTGGTCTCTGCCACAGACCGGGTGAATAAAGTCACTGCCACTGACTTGGAACGTAGGGTCACTAACCTGGTGAATAGGGCCTTGCCCTATGAAGTCACTGCCACTGACTTGGAACGTAGGGTCTCTGACCTGGTGAATAGGGCCTTGCCCTATGAAGTCACTGCCACTGACTTGGAACGTAGGGTCTCTGACCTGGTGAATAGGACCTTGCCCTATGAAGTCACTGCCACTGACTTGGAACGTAGGCAGGGGAGGACTGGCGGCCTTAGGCCTGGGGGGCAAGTCCAGTCAAGTGGCCCATTGAACCGCTGAATCAGCTCACCATCTATGGCCCACCTGGTTTTTTAATGCAGCCTCACCAGTGCCCATCAGTGCAGCCAACTCCAATGCTCATCAATGCAGCCTGATCACTGGGGCAGGTTACATGGGGTGTATGGGGGAGAGATGGGGGATCAGCTAGGGGTGTCAAGGTCTCTCACCTCAGCGATCTCAGCTCAGCAGGTCCTTGCACTCCTCGGTTTCCTGGGGGGGTAACGCTCCTGATCCTGGGGTCAGGTTGCAGCCAGCACACAGCCCTGCGTCCCGACTCCCTGGCACGCCCTGCCTCTGCCTGCTTCCAAGAATCTGGTCCCAGGGAGTTGTAGTTTCCTCTGCGCTGATGTGTTTTCCACCCACCAGAAGCTTGAGTGTGGACTACAACTCCCGGAATACAACAGCTAGTGGTCGGCCACCATGGCCATGCCTCCGGCCCGACTTCCTAAACCAGAATAAAAAAGAAAATTGTAGCGGGCAGCGGCTGCCGGCCGTTTTGAACATAAGTTAGGGCGGCCTGGGAGGCAATTGCCACCCTGCCCTCTGGTCCAGCCCTCCCCTGAACGTAGGGTCTCTGACCTGGTGAATAGGGCCTTGCCCTATGAAGTCACTGCCACTGACTTGGAACGTAGGGTCTCTGACCTGGTGAATAGGACCTTGCCCTATGAAGTCACTGCCACTGACTTGGAACGTAGGGTCACTGACCTGGTGAATAGGACCTTGCCCTATGAAGTCACTGCCACTGACTTGGAACGTGAACTTCCTTCTCAAATAGTATTTGGCCCATGTAAGGGAGTAGACATCCCTCCAGAGAGTTACCAGAGGTCCCCACCGTCAACATGACTCTGCGCTGGGTCTTCGGTACAGGTAACCCCCCTGGCCTCCTCGTCCTAGATCCGGGTCCCCTCGCAAGGCGGCACCCTGGGAGTCCTCGATCCCCGGCGGAACCCAACCGAAGGTGCTGGGCTCCGGGCCTCCAAAATAGTACCTCACCCCAGACTGAAGGTGTCTGGGATGGAACAGGAACCAGGCCTCCGGGCCTAGGGCACCCAGAGACGACCCACACACACCCCCAGGCTGAAGGTGCCTGGGCGCGGACCCCCCATGGAAGATGGCCGCCCCTTTTTATAACCTCTCCCGACAGGCACAGCAGGCTCCCCGCCGCACCGCTGCCGAGAGGGGACAAGAAAAGGCACAACCTTGTATTGTGGTTCAACCCGGACCTATGGCAACACGGCCACCTGTAGGCCCCAGGTAAATATGCACCCATACTATCTCCCATGGCACAGAAACGGTTCATTAACCATAACAATAGTGTGTCTGAGCCTAACTACCACTCAGACACTCCCCCAAATTGAACACCCCGCTACACCAGGATTAGGACAAGCCTGGACAACCACTGAAGAGGACATCAAAGCCCCACCTGCACTTAGTCACCCAGCTGAACCATGGCTGCTGATAAGACGGTACAGCCAGCCCTTCTGTACCAGGCCCAGGCCCCATCAGTTCAAAAGGGGGGCCCAGGTACCTTCCAAGGGTGGAGGGCTGGCTGTACTGCTTTACTGCTGACACTGATCCTCGTTTAGCTCCCCCTTTAATGTTTCTGGCTTCTCCTCTTCTCCCTCCCTGTAGGATAGGTACAGTATCTGCACCCCCACCCCCACTCTGATCACCCCTACTATTGTACTGTCTAGACCCCCTGTGTGCCCCCCCCCCACAGCGCTGCTGGCTTCCCGCCTCTCCTTAAGGGCTTGTTTACATGTGCTTTGCTCTCTGAAGATCATTCTGCATTTGTGTTGCTCTTCAGAGGGCATTTGACAAGCCGTGACCTCTGCAGTGCTTCTCCTCTCTTCTCCCTCCGGCTGTGCTGCAGGGCGATAGGTACAGTATCTGCGTCCCCATCCCCACTGTGATCATCCCTACCCCTCTGCTGTCTGGGCCCCCTGTGTGCCCCTACCCTGCAGGACTGCTGTCTTCCCTCCTCTCCATGTGCTGACGATCAGTCAGCATTTGGGCTGCTCTTCAGAGGGCATTTGACAGGCCATGATCATTTTAGGGTGGGGGGAGGGGCCTGTCAGGTAGGCTGTACAGGTCCCCATGATTTCTAACAGCAGCCCTGAGCTGGACCACCCCTCCTGCTGCTTTAAGAGGGCACTGAATCCTAGGAGCCGTGCCTGCGTTGGCTGTTTTACCACGGTCAGGACAAAGCATCTCAATAGTTGTGGATCCTCACACCTTGCCATTCACAGTCCTCACACACAATGCCCCATGCTGTGAGAACATTTGCATTGCATCTTAAAACTAGGAATGTGCACCTGTTAGTTTCCATACCCCCCTTCTATCAAACTGACAACTTGGCTATTGAATTATCGCCTTACCTGACGCTGCTAAATTTGGTCGGGGTACCTAGGTGAAAGGGTTATGCAAAAATGGCACACACTACCCAATGCAGAGGGAACCGTGGTCCAAATCGCCCCACTTAGAGCTTTCCTTTTCCAGTATAACAGAAGATTGCATTTGATTGGTTGATCCGAGCAACAGCTCTTCCAGAATTTTGCACCAATGCCAATGGCAGCGCAGTGTAAAGGTGTGTCAGTCTATTTCCTGGATAATGGAAATAGTGCATGCCATTATTAGTCAGCAAATAACCAATTCCACCAATCAACGGGCTCCTTGTAAATGCCCTGGATGTGGATTTGGATGCTCCACCTTGTTTGTGTTTCCAGCTGGTTTATTTTTACCAGTAGATCTATAGAAGGGGCTGTAAATTGTCTAGCTTGGGTTAGACTGTGTTTGTTTTAGCAAACTGAGGCTGAAAGGTGAGTGTTTGTGTTTATTTGATGGCTACCGGTCATCCCAGTAGTGTGAAGCTCCTTGGAATGTTGGGAGTTATTGTGGAATTAGGTCACCTGCTTGTTGTGGATTCGGCACGGCTGGCCGGTCAGTTTATTGTCTTCAAAAGCCTTTCTCAACCATTTTACCCCAAAGGAACCCTTAAAATACATTTCAGGTCTCAAGAAACCCCCTACTAAGAGGGTGGTGGTCATTGGGAAAATTCCCCATATATTGGTGATATGCATTGGGAAAATGCCCCATATGTTGGTGGTGGTCATTGGGAAAAGGCCCCATATATTGGTGGTGGTCATTGGGAAAATGCCCCATATGTTGGTGGTGGTCATTGGGAAAAGGCCCCATATATTGGTGGTGTGCATTGGGAAAATGCCCCATATATTGGTGGTGGTCATTGGGAAAAGCCCCCATATATTGGTGGTGCGCATTGGGAAAATGCCCCATATATTGGTGGTGGTCATTGGGAAAATGTCCCATATATTGGTGGTGGTCATTGGGAAAATGTCCCATATATTGGTGGTGGTCATTGGGAAAATGTCCCATATATTGGTGGTGGTCATTGGGAAAGACCCCCATATATTGGTGGTGGTCATTGGGAAAAGCCCCCATATATTGGTGGTGGTCATTGGGAAAATGCCCCATATATTGGTGGTGGTCATTGGGAAAATGCCCCATATATTGGTGGTGGTCATTGGGAAAATGCCCCATATATTGGTGGTGCGCATTGGGAAAATGCCCCATATATTGGTGGTGGTCATTGGGAAAATGCCCCATATATTGGTGGTGGTCATTGGGAAAATGCCCCATATATTGGTGGTGGTCATTGGGAAAATGTCCCATATATTGGTGGTGGTCATTGGGAAAATGTCCCATATATTGGTGGTGGTCATTGGGAAAATGTCCCATATATTGGTGGTGGTCATTGGGAAAGACCCCCATATATTGGTGGTGGTCATTGGGAAAAGCCCCCATATATTGGTGGTGGTCATTGGGAAAATGCCCCATATATTGGTGGTGGTCATTGGGAAAATGCCCCATATATTGGTGGTGGTCATTGGGAAAATGCCCCATATATTGGTGGTGGTCATTGGGAAAATGCCCCATATATTGGTGGTGTGCATTGGGAAAAGGACCCATATATTGGTGGTGGTCATTGGGAAAATGCCCCATATATTGGTGGTGTGCATTGGAAAAAGGACCCATATATTGGTGGTGTGCATTGGGAAAAGGACCCATATATTGGTGGTGGTCATTGGGAAAATGCCCCATATATTGGTGGTGGTCATTGGGAAAATGCCCCATATATTGGTGGTGGTCATTGGGAAAATGCCCCATATATTGGTGGTGGTCATTGGGAAAATGCCCCATATATTGGTGGTGGTCATTGGGAAAATGCCCCATATATTGGTGGTGGTCATTGGGAAAATGTCCCATATATTGGTGGTGGTCATTGGGAAAAGACCCCATATATTGGTGGTGGTCATTGGGAAAATGCCCCATATATTGGTGGGGGTCATTGGGAAAATGTCCCATATATTGGTGGTGGTCATTGGGAAAATGTCCCATATATTGGTGGTGGTCATTGGGAAAAGCCCCCATATATTGGTGGTGGTCATTGGGAAAAGCCCCCATATATAAGCCCCCATATATTGGTGGTGCGCATTGGGAAAATGCCCCATACATTGATGGTGTTCATTGGGAAAATGTTGGCGCCAAGTACCTAAGATAAGATAAATAAATGTAAAAAAAAAAGTCCTTTTTATTTTAAAAAAATTAATATATATATATTTATTTTTGGCATTTTTTTTTTACATTTAGCTGTCAGCGGGGAATCCCGCTGCCAGCTGTCCCCTCATCAGTTGTTAAGGAAGCAGCGGTCGGCTTCCTAGCCCCCTCCTTAGCAACCAGCTGTATACAGTGTTTTAAACAGGAAAATAAAAAATGCAAAACGCGTAAAAAATCGTATCACAAACACAACACTTGAGTTTCTGGTGCGATTCCATGCAAGTCTATTACATGCAAAACGCGTGAAAAAAGTCCCCGCTCCCTGAAAACCGCACCGGCCGCAAAACGCATAGAACGTTTACCAGTTTATGCAAAATGCGCTAAAAAACGCATAGGTAGTATTGCATGCAGTGGGGTGTTAGTATTGCATGCGGTGGGGTGTTAGTATTGCATGCTGTGGGGTGTTAGTATTGCATGCGGTGGGGTGTTAGTATTGCATGCGGTGGGGTGTTAGTATTGCATGCTGTGGGGTGTTAGTATTGCATGCGGTGGGGTGTTAGTATTGCATGCGGTGGGGTGTTAGTATTGCATGCGGTGGGGTGTTAGTATTGCATGCTGTGGGGTGTTAGTATTGCATGCTGTGGGGTGTTAGTATTGCATGCTGTGGGGTGTTAGTATTGCATGCTGTGGGGTGTTAGTATTGCATGCGGTGGGGTGTTAGTATTGCATGCGGTGGGGTGTTAGTATTGCATGCGGTGGGGTGTTAGTATTGCATCCTGTGGGGTGTTAGTATTGCATCCTGTAGGGTGTTAGTATTGAATCCTGTAGGGTGTTAGTATTGCATGCGGTGGGGTGTTAGTATTGCATGCGGTGGGGTGTTAGTATTGCATCCTGTAGGGTGTTAGTATTGCATGCTGTGGGGTGTTAGTATTGCATGCAGTGGGGTGTTAGTATTGCATCCTGTAGGGTGTTAGTATTGCATCCTGTAGGGTGTTAGTATTGCATCCTGTAGGGTGTTAGTATTGCATCCTGTAGGGTGTTAGTATTGCATCCTGTAGGGTGTTAGTATTGCATGCGGTGGGGTGTTAGTATTGCATGCTGTGGGGTATTAGTATTGCATGCGGTGGGGTGTTAGTATTGCATGCGGTGGGGTGTTAGTATTGCATGCGGTGGGGTGTTAGTATTGCATGCGGTGGGGTGTTAGTATTGCATGCGGTGGGGTGTTAGTATTGCATGCGGTGGGGTGTTAGTATTGCATGCTGTGGGGTGTTAGTATTGCATGCTGTGGGGTGTTAGTATTGCATGCTGTGGGGTGTTAGTATTGCATGCTGTGGGGTGTTAGTATTGCATGCAGTGGGGTGTTAGTATTGCATCCTGTAGGGTGTTAGTATTGCATGCTGTGGGGTGTTAGTATTGCATGCTGTGGGGTGTTAGTATTGCATGCGGTGGGGTGTTAGTATTGCATGCGGTGGGGTGTTAGTATTGCATGCTGTGGGGTGTTAGTATTGCATGCTGTGGGGTGTTAGTATTGCATGCAGTGGGGTGTTAGTATTGCATCCTGTAGGGTGTTAGTATTGCATCCTGTAGGGTGTTAGTATTGCATGCTGTAGGGTGTTAGTATTGCATGCTGTGGGGTGTTAGTATTGCATGCGGTGGGGTGTTAGTATTGCATGCGGTGGGGTGTTAGTATTGCATGCGGTGGGGTGTTAGTATTGCATGCGGTGGGGTGTTAGTATTGCATGCAGTGGGGTGTTAGTATTGCATCCTGTAGGGTGTTAGTATTGCATGCTGTAGGGTGTTAGTATTGCATGCTGTAGGGTGTTAGTATTGCATGCTGTGGGGTGTTAGTATTGCATGCTGTGGGGTGTTAGTATTGCATGCTGTGGGGTGTTAGTATTGCATGCAGTGGGGTGTTAGTATTACATGCAGTGGGGTGTTAGTATTCCATAAGTCGGGATTTGGTTGCTATAAGTAACACAGACTTTTCCCCGTTCTGCGATTATCGGCGTCGCTCGGCGCCCAGGAAGGGGTTAATCAGAACGCCAGTCACACTCATTAGCAGACAGTGAAAGGTTTCTTCCTATGAATGTGGAATACATTGCAGAACAGCAGCTGCAGCGCTCCGCTCCCCACCCCGCCCATGCAAATCCACCCCGCCGCCTCTTCTTAAAGAGACAGAGTCAAATCAGAGAGAGCGAAATAAAGGAGACGGCAGGAATGTGATCGCCATGACATCACTAATACCCGAGTCAGCTATGCAATCTGCTTTATTGACTATTGACTTTCTGCGGGGTGTTGACACAAGAGGTTGGTGTGTGCGCATCGGCCTCTCAGCCTGGGCGAGGAGGATGTGATATGAATTGTTGGGGAGACAATGTGGGCAGAATCCTCAGAGGGCCGGCGGGGCCGCATGCTGCAAGCTGTCCATGACACATAATGCGATTCCTGCCATTCCTGGGACGGTGGAGGTGAGTGCATTCCCTACACTCCTATGTGGTACCCACAACCCAAACACCATGGACCTGTCTGTCCTATCAATGGACCCCCCGGATCAATGGTGTATTGCTTTTATGATTTCCTGACTCCATTAATAGGAGTTTATGGCTCTGCTGCATGAACTGTCACTTCTTTGATGGCAGGGGGAGTCTCATTCCTCCTGCTGCATATGTATGATGAAGACTATTGGTCATAGCGAATGGGCGGAGCTGGGAACTCAAGCACAGAGCTCTCAGTTCCAAATGGGTATGAGAATCTGTCTGGTGAGGGGGGCTCCCCGATATTTCAGTTTTAGGTGGAATTGCACATTGGAACCCAGAGCTAAAAAAGTGGCTCTGATATCTTCCAGTTTTGGGTGGAATTGTGCTTTACGATTGGAACCCAGAGCTAAAAAGTATCTCCAAATATAGAGAAATCACATTGTCCCAAGTCAAAAGACTTAAAAATATAAGAAATAAATGATAATGTAATATTTTAAAACTGGTTATTATTTTATTCATATTTTATTCATATTTATTATATTTATATTCATATTTATTCTTTTGTCTTATTATTTAATTTAATTATTATATGTTATTATTATTTGTTAAATTTTCATTCATTTTTCTTTCTTCTTTTCTTTTTCTTCTTTTCTTTTTTCTTCTTTTCTTTCTTCTTTTCTTTCTTCTTTTCCTTTTCTTTTTCTTCTTTTCTTCTTTTCTTTCTTTTCTTCTTTTCTTTCTTCTTTTCTTTCTTTTCTTCTTTTCTTCTTTTCTTTTTTCTTTTCTTCTTTTCTTTCTTCTTTTCTTTTTTCTTCTTTTCTTTCTTCTTTTTTCTTCTTTTCTTTTTTCTTCTTTTCTTTTTTTCTTCTTTTTCTTTTTTTCTTCTTTTTTTTTTTCTTTCCCTTTTTATTCATTTTCTTCTTCTTTTCTGTTTTTAATTATTATTTATTATATTTTGATTCATATTTATTCTTTAGTTTTATTATTTTATTCAGATTTGTACTCTTTATTTTTTTCTTATTATTAATAATCCTAATAATAATAATAGCACCAACAGTTTGTGCAGCACTTACAATATAAGAGGAGACAGTACAAATACAATACAGAAGGATTAGGGGGGGACCTGCGCATGGAGCTTACAATATAAAAATGTATTATTTATTATTATAAGTATTTATTGTAAGTAATATTGTTACATAGTTTCCTTCATATTGTCCCATACCCATAGGCAGCCCCCATGTCCCGTTTGATGTCCCACACTGCGCAACACAAGTTGACGTTAAAAGCGACACACAGAATGCGCCATCATCGGTCCATATGAGAAGAAAGCGTTCCATCACAATTAAGGGCGATCCTTTAATTGTTCTGGAATGGCCCCCCCAACACACCTAGCTGGCATATCAAGGCGCATGTGTGTTAAAGCACCCTACAGTGCACAGGTGTGCGCCATCTTTGCGTTGTGGCGACTTACGTTGAGACGTTGGAGGTACTTCGTCAATATGGTATATTTGTTGTCTTGTTGAAATGACGCACATAAACCTGCATGTTGTAACGCACAGCGACATGCGAGGATGACATTTACATCCACATATGCAAATCCTCCCCGTGTGCCTCGGTCCTCCCACGTCAGTAAGCAGTAAAATTCTCCTCTGCTCACCCAGCGCTCGCTCTGTTGTTGGGGACACGCTTCTAAAGGACGTCTCTAAGTTTGCACAATAGCCTGGCCGGTCATTGTCCGAGGAGCGGGAGGCAATTACACAAATCCGGAGATTCCAGGAAGGACCCGGAGTGTTTAGAATAGAAGGAGCCGGGATTAGGCAGCTCCAGGGACCTGTAAGTGGAGATATTGGAAGTTGCGTCTTTTTGTCAGCAGAAGGTTTATCCCGTCTCAAACACAGATTTGGTTGTGGTGAGGAACTCGAAATCCTTCCAAGTCATTCGTATCAATGACTGCCTACCTTCCGCTTTATCTGGATTTCTTCATTTACATCAAAACGATCCATAAGCCAAATAAATTCAGCCATGGGACGGAAATTCTGTTTTGTTAGAAATGCAAAATAAAATGGAGGCTCTAAACTCCAACTTGGCTTTCTTCATACAGCTCTTGTTCATTTGGCCTCAGTCCCGCAAACTGGGAGACACCCAACTTCAGAAGCAAGGTAGAGCACCAAACGATCAGCTCAAAAGTCCATGAAACTTTATTCATAAGACTAACCTTAACCCCCGACCTTAACACCAACCCCTAACACCAATGATCTCACCAGCAGATCCTCACCAACCTTGTCTAGTGCTGGAAGTCTTGGGCCACCTTGGCCCAGATTGGTGCTGAAAGCTCCCTGATCTATGAAAATGCTGGAATGGCACAAAGTACTGGACTAATGTCCTTAACACTAACCCCAACACTAATGACCTTTGCAGATCATCACCAGCCTTGCCTGGTGCTGGATATATTGGGCCCTCTTGGCCCCCAATACTAAGAACCCCCCCCCCCCCCCGTGCAGATTCTCACTAACCTTGCCTGATGCTGGAAGTATTGGGCCGCTTTGGCCCAGATTGGTGGTGAAAGCTCCCTAATCCATGAAAATTCCAGCTCGGCACAAACTATTGTATGCTTGATCTTAACCTCCAAAACGAATGAATCCCATCAGATCCTCACCAACCTTGCCTGATGCTGGAAATATTGGACCTTCTTGGCCCAAATTGGTGCTGAAAGCTCCCTGGTCAATGAAAATGCTGGATCAGCAGAAAGTACTGGACTCCTGACCTTAACACTAGCCCCTAATACTAAGGACCCTTCACCAGCCTTGCCTGGTATTGGCCCTCCTGCCCCCCCCAGAGATCCTCATTAACCTTGCCTAGTGCTAGAAGTATTGGGTCATCTTGGCCCAGATCGGTGCAGAAAGCTCCCTGATCTATGAAAATACTGGATTGGCACAACGTACTGGACTCCTGACCTTAACACTAGTCCTCCCCAACACTGATGACTCTTGCAGATCCTCACCAACTTTTCCTGGTGCTGGAAGTATTGGGACCCCTTGGTGCCTATCACTAATGACCGCCCCACTGCTCCTACCCCCAGAGATCCACACTAACCATGCCTCGTGCTGGAAGTATTGGGACCCCTTAGTGCCTATCACTAATAATCGCCCCACTGATCCTACCCCCCAGAGATCCACACTAACAATGCCTGGTGCTGGAAGTATTGGGACCTCTTGGTGCCTATCACTAATGACCGCCCCACAGAATCCTAGCCCCCCCCAGAGATCCACACTAACCTTGCCTGGTGCTGGAAGTATTGGGACCCCTTGGTGCCTATCACTAATGACCGCCCCACAGAATCCCACCCCCCCCCAGAGATCCACACTAACCATGCCTGGTGCTGGAAGTATTGGGACCCCTTGGTGCCTATCACTAATGACCGCCCTACAGAAGACCGCCCTACAGAATCCTATCCCCCCCCCCCCCAGAGATCCACACTAACCATGCCTGGTGCTGGAAGTATTGGGACCCCTTGGTGCCTATCACTAATAACCGCCCCACTGATCCTACCCCCCAGAGGTCCACAGTAACCTTGCCTGGTGCTGGAAGTATTGGGACCTCTTGGTGCCTATCACTAATGACCGCCCCAGAGATCCACACTAACCATGCCTCGTGCTGGAAGTATTGGGACTTCTTGGTGCCTATCACTAATAACCGCCCCACTGATCCTACCCCCCAGAGATCCACGCTAACCATGCCTGGTGCTGGAAATATTGGGACCCCTTGGTGCCTATCACTAATGACCGCCCTACAGAATCCTATCCCCCCCCCCAGAGATCCACACTAACCATGCCTGGTGCTGGAAGCATTGGGGTGCCTTGGCCCATAGTGGTGCTAAAAAGATGATGTATGAAAATACCGGATCGGCACAAATTACTGTCTGAAGGTGATAGGTGAGGCCTTTGGATGATAACCCGGTGTGTTTGCTCTGCTTTTTTTTAGGCTCCCGGCAGAAGAAGGAAGAACATGACCGAATTCCTCGGGGATGCAACTATTCCCGTTCAAGAACCCCTCCAGAATCTCAGCGGCTCCCTGCCCAACAACGGCAACGACACGTGGAAGAACCGAGCCGCCAGCCGCTTCAGCGGGTTCTTTGGAGCTGGTACTGGGCCATTTGGGAAGGTAAAGAGAAAATGAATGAAACTTTGTATCAGTAACTCTGAAATGTGCACTCTGCTTATCATGTCACTTAGTTGACACTGTCTAAGAATAAGTAAAGGGGGAGGGCATGGAATGTAGAAACACATGATAATGCAATGCACTCTAAGGGAGGTATATTTAAAAAATTTGCATAGCAGTTCACTTAGTCAAATTGCATGTACATTAGTTCTGTGCAAACGGGGCGAGCAGTGCATGTTATTGGGCCATTTCCTGTGCTAAGCGACTGTTTTTTCATTGATTTTAATATGGAAAATGCCACATTCGACCACTAGATGGCACCAAGTATCATAGGCATTTGTGCCATCTAGTGTACATTTGTGTATTTTTTTATTTTAAATCAATGAAAAATCTTCGACCAGCACATGAAGTCTCATAACATTTGCACAGAATAAATATGCATGCTTTTTCTATTTTAAAAAATTTCTATGCATTTTTTTTTTTAATACACCCCTATGATATTTGCACATCCCCCATTTGTACCCCGTGGTTTTTTTTCCCTACCTGGCTGAAAAAGGTTGGCATTTTGATTCACATCGGCAGCATCTGTGATCCCATACTTGTAAATACCTGCATGACCCTGTAATTGTCCAGTTGTCATAAAGCCCGTGCACACTGGGTGTTTAGCCCCGCTGCATGGGGCTCTGGTGTGTAGCTGCAGGCAGAGGGCACAGGCTGCCGGTAGACTGTCAATTTCTAGACGGGGTGGTGCATCAGGCAGAAGATTGCTTACATTCCCGGGCGTTCATCCATAGCTGTATAATGCTCTAAGCCTTCATACTACTAGGTGCACCATTCAGCCCCATTCAGCCCCATCCAGCCACAGCACCTGTCAGCCTCTCAGTTTTATGTTCTCCTGGAAGCCTGTGCCCTCCACACCCCCCCCCTCCCCCAGCTAAACGCCAAAGCCCCATGCACTGGGGCTAAATGCTAAGTGATGCGGAGATCTGTGGCATTGTTACTTTTATCAGCAATAAAGAGTCACAAAGGGGTCCCAATGCAAAACCAATGTTTTTGCCCTCCTTTTAAACTACCCGCCCAAGCAAAAACATCCACTGTGCAGTTGTTGTACATAAACCCAAGAACCAAAGTGGTCTTCCAGAGGATAGAACTCACATGGTGAAACTACCAGCTGGCGAGTTTCGAGGGACATGCCCCTTTCATCATTGCAAAATAAGAGTTTCCTTGAAACACGTCAGCTGGTAGTTTGACCTGCAGAAAAAACACTTTGGTTCTTGGGTTTATGTAGAACGCTGATTTTACCATTTGCTCTTGTGCGTATACACTCATTGGTTTATTTCTTACTAAAGATTTAACTGTAATGCACTAGGCCTTTGCGTCCTTTCGGTTTTATTTTGTCTGTGTAGTTTTAAGATTCCCCACTCTTAAGAGGGCTGCATTGGCACAACATATTGGTTCTGTTAGCTGATGGCAGAGCTGAGACAAGGAGTGGGCAGGAGGGGAAGCCGCCCAGGGTGCAGCGGTGGGGCGGGGGGTCACCACAAGCAAGCTCCAGATCAGTAACTAGCAGGCAGCAGGCCATAACTTGAACTCTTTGTATTGGGGGTGCTAGAAGGTGGGGGAAGCTCTGTGTTTGGGAATGCTAGGAGGTGGGGAGAGCTCTGTTTATTAGGAGGTGGATGGAGATTGGTGTATTGGGGGGGGGGGTGCTAGGAGTTGGGGGAGAGCTGTATATTGGGGGTGCTAGGAGGTGGGGGGAGCTCTGTGTATTGGGGGTGCTAGGAGGTGGGGGGAGCTCTGTGTATTGGGGGTGCTAAGAGGTGGGGGGAGCTCTGTGTATTGGGGGTGCTAGGAGTTGGGTGAGAGATGTGTATTGGGGGTGCTAGGAGGTGGGGGGAGCTCTGTGTATTGGGGGTGCTAAGAGGTGGGGGGAGCTCTGTTTATTGGGGGGTGCTAGGAGTTGGGGGAGAGCTGTGTATTGGGGGTGCTAGGTGGGGGGAGCTCTGTGTATTGGGGTGCTAGGAGGTGGGGGAGCTCTGTGTATTGGGGGTGCTAAGAGGTGGGGGAGCTCTGTGTATTGGGGGTGTGGGAAGTTCTGTGTATTGGGGGTGCTAGGAGTTGAGGGGAGATCTGTGTATTAGGGGGTACCAGAACGGGGGGGGGCGATCTGTGTGTTGGGGGTTGCTTGGAGGTATAGGAGCTCTGTGTATTGGGGATGCTAGGAGGTGGGGGGAGCTCTGTGTATTGGGGGTGCTAAGAGGTGGGGGGAGCTCTGTGTAATGGGGTTGCTAGGAGGTGAGGGCTCAGAGGTAGGGGAAACTCTGTGTATTAGATGGTGGGGGAAGTTCTGTGTATTGGGGGTGCTAGGAGATGGGGGGAGCTCTGTGTATTGGGGGTGCTAATAGGTGGGGGAGCTCTCTGTGTATTGGGGGTGCTAGGAGTTGAGGGGCGATCTGTGTATTAGGGGGTACCAGAACGGGGGGGGAGGCTATCTGTGTTTTGGGGGTTGCTTGGAGGTATAGGAGCTCTGTGTATTGGGGATGCTAGGAGGTGGGAGAAATCTGTATAATGGGGGTGCTATGGGGTGGGGTTGCTCTGCACTTGGGAACAGGGGGGACCTCTGTTCTTGAGGGGGGGGGCTCTGTACTAGGGGGTGGGAGAAGGGAGGAGCTGTGTATTCATGCAATGGGGGCACCCTGGGCACTGATTGGCCTTGTCCTGGCACTGATGTCCCTCCCGGGTTATCAGTCTTTGTTGGGAATTAGGGATGAGCTTCGTGTTCGAGTCGAACATACGTTCGACTCGAACATCGGCTGTTCGATCGTTCGACGAAGATCGAACGATTTGGGCCGTTCGCGCCAAATTCGAGTGACGCGAACGGCCCACAATGCACTACGCCATCGCAGTGTCATCCAGGCGCTGTGATTGGCCAAGCATGCACTGTGACCCCGCATGCTTGGCCAATCACAGCGCCGGCAGCGAGGAGAGCAATGATTGGCCACAGGCAGGATGCCTGTGGCCAATTATTGCTGAGGGGGTTTAGTACACGCCCCACACTATAAAAGGCCGCCAGCACGGCGGCCTAGTGTAGTGTGTTCCGGAGCAGGGATAGAGCAGCATAGGCAGGGACAGTGACTTTTATTTCTTTCTTGCTTAACCTGGATTCCTTTAGTTTAGGGAAAGAGAAGGATAGGTAGGGAGAGTGTCAGTGTGTTTTGTGCTTGTGCTATAGTGTGCTTAAAAAAAACATTTTTTCTAGGGACAGAAAACTGTAGGTAGGGAGAGTGTCAGTTTATTTCACTCTGCAAGTCCTTGTTTCCAGGGACCTGGAAGGACAGTGAGTGAATTGTCCTTGTGCTAAATTGTGCTTAAAAAAAACATTTTTTCTAGGGACAGAAAACTGTAGGTAGGGAGAGTGTGTCAGTTTCTTTCACTGCCAAAGTCCTTGTTTCCAGGGACCTGGAAGGACAGTGAGGTAATTCTCCTTGTGCTATATTGTGCTTAAAAAAAACATTTTTTCTAGGGACAGAAAACTGTAGGTAGGGAGAGTGTGTCAGTTTCTTTCACTGTCAAAGTCCTTGTTTCCAGGCACCTGGAAGGACAGTGAGTGAATTCTCCTTGTGCTAAATTGTGCTTTAAAAAAATTTTTTTTCTAGGGACAGAAAACTGTAGGTAGGGAGAGTGTGTCAGTTTCTTTCACTGTCAAAGTCCTTGTTTCAAGGGACAGAGAAGGACACCTGAAGGTAGCCCTTATTGCTTTTTTCCCATCTCCCTGCAGGCCATCTATTAGAATGTCTGGAAGGCAAACAAGGAGAGGCAGACAGTCAGGAGGCAATAAAAGAGGGCAAGCAGGCTCTGTGTCTGGGGGGAACAGTGCTGGTCATGGACGCGGTGCATTGTCATCAGCACATGGCCATGGGACACGCTTGTCCTTCTTTTCGGCAGCTGGACATGTTGAGCCACATCATGCCGAAGACTTGGTAGAGTGGATGACCAAGCCCTCCTCCTCCTCCTCATCCTCTCTCACCCAGGCTCAGGGTACTGGCAAAGCAGCTGCCAAAGCGTCCTCTTCCCTGGTATCAATGTCAGACTCATCATCAGTCACTCCTTCCCTAGACCCACCATGTCCTCCTCCTGAGGAGTCCCCCGAACTGTTTGAGCACAGTGTTGGGTACATGCTCCAGGAGGATGCCCAGCGTTTCGAAGGGTCTGATGATGAAACCCAGCTACAGGAAGGCAGTAGCGTGAGAGCAGACAGAGGGGATGCTCAAGAAGGACACCAATCTGGCAGTCATGTTCCAGCAGCTGCAGCATACTGCCAGATTGCCTCCAGTGATGAGGAGGGAGGTGATGATGAGGTCACTGACTCCACGTGGGTGCCTAATAGGAGAGAGGAGGAGGAGGAGGAAGAGGAGGAGGCACATCTCCAACGAGGCAGGATGCCCTTTGGTGGCCAGCGTAAGGGCAGTACACCGACGGAATCACACCGCAGAGCTCCGCCTGTGCAGGGCGCTGCCTCTGCACGTCATTCAAAAAGTTCTTTGGTGTGGGCCTTTTTTGAGGCTAGTGCATCAGATCGCACAGCTGCTGTTTGCAACATATGTCTCAAGCGTATATCGCGTGGCCAAAACATCAGCCGCTTGGGTACCACATGCCTGACCAGACATATGTTGACCTGCCATGCAGCTCGTTGGCAAGCCTACCTCAAAGACCCACACCAAAGAACAAAGCGGACCTCTCCTTGCACCGCATCAGCTGGGATCTCCAACCCCACTATAACTTCAGTCCTCTCTGAAACATGCACTGAGAGGAATGAAGGTGTAGAATTAGGTGTGTCACAGCCAAGTACTTGCGGCCACTCTGCTAGCAGTACACCGACGTCCGATTCTAGCAGGCAAATTTCCCTGCCCCAGCTGCTGGACCGTCGAAAGAAGTTCACTCCCAGCCATCCACATGCCCAGCGGTTGAATGCTAGCTTGGCTAAATTGCTAGCGCTTCAACTGCTGCCTTTTCAGTTGGTAGACTCGGCCCCCTTCCGTGAGTTTGTGCAATGTGCGGTTCCTCAGTGGCAGGTTCCCAAACGCCACTTTTTCTCACGGAAGGCTATTCCGGCTCTCTACCGGCATGTGGAAGGCAATGTCTTGGCCTCGCTGGACAGGGCGGTCAGCGGTAAGGTGCATATTACCGCTGACTCATGGTCCAGCAGGCATGGACAGGGACGTTACCTTTCTTTCACGGCCCATTGGGTCACTCTTTTGGCAGCTGGGAAGGATGCAGGACAAGGTGCAGTAGTGTTGGAGGTTGTCCCACCGCCACGCCTCCAAAATGCTACTACTGGTTGTGACACACCTCTCTCCTCCACCCCCTCCTCTTCTTCTTCCTCCATGGCCTCTTCCTGTGGTTTGTCCTATGAACCAGCGGTGCTCCGTAGCCGTTCACGGGGCTACGCAAGTACGCAGGCAAAAAGATGCCATGCCGTGCTTGCGCTGGTGTGTTTGGGGGACAGAAGCCACACTGGGGCAGAGGTCCTGTCTGCTCTGCAGGGCCAGGCCGAGAGGTGGTTGACGCCACGCCAGCTTAAGCCAGGAATGGTGGTTTGCGACAATGGCACCAACCTCCTCTCCGCCCTCCGACAGGGACAACTGACCCATGTGCCCTGTGTGGCTCACGTCCTTAACCTGGTGGTGCAGCGGTTCTTGGGCAGGTACCCGGGCTTACAGGATGTCCTGAGGCAGGCCAGGAAAGTCTGTGTGCATTTCCGCAGATCTTATAATGCCAGTGCTCGCCTGGCTGAGCTGCAAAAGGAGTTGAACCTGCCCAAGAACCGCCTTATATGTGACATGCCCACCAGGTGGAACTCAACGTTGGCCATGCTGCAGCGGCTGCACACGCAGCAGAGGGCCATCAAATGAGTACCTGTGCGACTACGGCACCAGGACAGGGTCAGGGGAGCTTGGTTTTTTTTCTCCACGCCAGTGGGGCATGATCAGGGATGCATGCACTGTCCTGGCACCATTTGAGGAGGCCACGAGGATGGTGAGCAGTGACAGTGCATGCATCAGTGACACTGTACCTCTTGTCCACCTGTTGTAGCACACGCTGCGTGGAATAATGGACAGGGCACTTGAGGCAGAACAGAGGCAGGAAGAGGAGGACTTCCTTGCCTCTCAAGGCCCCCTTTACCCAGACAGTGTTCCTTCTGTCCCACCCATCGCACAGGAAGAGGAGGAGGAGGAGGAGGAGGAGGATTGTGTCAGCATGGAGGTGGAGGCTGGCACTCAGCATCATCAGCAGCAGTCTTTTAGGGATGATTTACAGTCCCAAGAAACCAGTGGACTTGTACGTGGCTGGGAGGAGGTGGCTGCGGATCATGTCGTCCTTAGTGACCCAGAGGACTCCGGAGCGAATGCCTCAGCAAACCTACGCTGCATGGCCTCCCTGATCCTGCAAAGTCTGCGGAAGGATCCTCGTATTCTTCGGATCAAGGAGAGGGACCATTACTGGCTGGCCACTCTCCTTGATCCACGGTACAAGGGTAAGGTTGCGGACCTTATGTTACCGTCGCAGAGGGAGCAGAGGATGAGACAACTCCGGGAGGCCTTGCAGAAAGGTCTGTGCAACGCGTTCCCAGAGACTGGGAGGTTACAAACTCCTGGTCCTGGACAACGAGTTGCTGAGGCTTCGGCCAGTCAAAGAAGGAGCGGTGGGGAAGGTGGCCGTCTGACCGATGCGTTCAGACAATTCTTTAGTCCGCAGCCCCAAAGTATGATCGGTTCCAGCAACCATCGCCAGCGTCTGATAAACATGGTGCAGGAATATCTAGGGGCAAGGTCAGACTTGGACACCTTCCCCACCGAAAATCCTCTGGCTTACTGGGTCTTGAGGATGGATCACTGGCCAGAGCTTGCACAGTATGCAATTGAGCTACTGGCCTGTCCTGCATCCAGCGTTCTTTCGGAACGCACATTCAGTGCTGCTGGAGGATTTGTCACGGATCACAGGGTGCGCCTGTCCACCGACTCGGTTGATCGACTGACTTTCATCAAGATGAACCAGTCTTGGATCACCACCAGCTACCACACACCTGATGCTGATATAACAGACTAATTGATTTTAACATGTCACATCCCTTCAAGACTGATGCTGATGCTGAGTGCCTGTGCTGTTATGTTGACTGGCTATCCTCCTCCTCCGAGTCCTCAATGATACGATTGATGATGATAGCTTGGAAGATCATTTTTGTTTATGGGTGCCGCCACCAGTGGCTAAGGCCCAATTTTTCAGCCCCTGTTTTACAGGGGCGTGTAATTACAATTTTTTTAGCAATAATTTGCCATAGGGCTCATTGATGTGCTCCAAGTACAGTATCTGTGAGGGGTTGGAGTGTTGTGGCACCAGTGCCTAAGGCCCAATTTTTCAGCCCCTGTTTAACAGGGGCGTGTCATTACAATTTTTGAAGCAATACTTTGCAACAGGGCTCATTGCTGTGCTCCAAGTACAGTATCTGTGAGGGGTTGTAGTGTTGTGCCACCAGTGCCTAAGGCCCAATTTTTCAGCCCCTGTTCAAAAGGGGCATGTAATTACAATTCTTGATCTAATAATTCACAGCAGGGCCCATTGCTGCACCCACCAAGAGTAACTGTCAGGGCTTACAGTGTTGTGGCACCAGCACCACCATCAAAGCCCCAATTTTTACTACCACTGATCAACAATTATATGTAATTAAAATTCCTGATATAATAGTTGACAGCAGGGCGTTCCAGCACCAACCAAGAGTAACTGAGTGCTTACAGTGTTGTGCCAACACCAACAACTAAGGGGCCTATTTCTGCAGAGTATATACGGCAGGTCCCTACTTTCAAACATCCAACTTACAAACGACTCCTACTTGCAAACGCAAGAAGACAACAGGAAGTGAGAGGAAATCTACCCCTTGGAAGGAAAATTCTCTCCTGTAAGAATTAATATGGGAGAAAGGTGTCTCCTCTGTACTGATGCTTTATCAGCAATCCTTGTTTCAAGAAAAACACCACATTTCAAAAACAGTTGTCATTGGGACGGAAAGTGAGGTGAAATGTTCTGAACAGGGGCACAGACAGCAAAACAAATGTTACAGGGGTGATAACCCTTCCCTATGTTTTCCAAAAAGTTTAAAAATAGATTTTTGGGCTGGAGCTACACTTAAACAATGTACCTGTTCAAAATTACAAACACATTCTACATAAGAACAAACCTACAGTCCCTGTCTTGTATGCGCCGCCTGTATACTGCTGTTCAGAGTATATAGGGCCTTTTTTATTTTGTGTGCGGGGTTCCCCTTAATCCATACAAGACCCAAAGGGGCTGGTAATGGGCTGGGGTAGGGGGGGGGGCTGTGATGGGGTACCCATGCCATTTTTCTCAAAGATTTTCATCCATATTGCCGGGACCAGACATTGCATTAAAGCCGCAAGCAGTTTTAAATGGCTTTTTTTTCCTTTAGAAATGTAATTTTGTGCAGGGACAGTTCTAAACACGGGAAACACGTGGCACTTCACAGGCATACTTTAGACACCCCCCAGGTACGATATTTAAAGGAATGTTTCACTTTTTTTTTTTCACTTTATGCATCATTAAAATGACTGCTCCCGAAAAACGACCGTTTTTAAAACTTCTTTTTGCATTGATACATGTCCCCTGGTGCAGAACCCGGGTTCCCAAACCCTATTTATGACAATAACATGCATAATAGTTGTTATAATTAGCACTTTAGAATTCGAACGTTCGCATCCATTGTATTTAATAGGGTTCTAATGTTCGTTCGAACTTTCGGTCCGTTCGCGGGTTCTGGTGCGAACTGAACCCGGGGGTGTTCGGCTCATCACTATTGGGAATCCATCGTGCTGTAGAACTCTCCTATGTACTCGGACACCTTACCTGCCTTCATGTACATGGCGGTGGTCTGAATATTCCCCCATTAGTGTAACATCCTCATATCATACACCTGAGTACACAATATGTGAACCCCATTTCCAGGAGTTCACAGGGATGCTGGTGTTTGCCCCTCTCTGGCTTTGTTAGGTTAATGTGGAATGTCCATTGTCCTTGGCTGGTTTTTCACCTCCTTAATGTGGCGGCAGGTAATGTCGTGTCGCCCCCATTGCTATGCTAAGGAGGTCTTTAGCAAAGTCAGGAGAACAAGAGCCGCCAATAGAGGAGAACAAGGACCGCCAATAGGGACGGGTCAATGGGCCGATTAGAGGCAGACGGCAAATTAATTGAAGTGGTTGTTCAAACACGTTGTGACAAGGCGAAGTTTCGTGCGAAACCAGTCAGGGGTCATCTAGGAGAGCGAGCGCTCCTAATGAGGAGCTGTCATTTGAAGCAAACATCGCCATGATTGACTTTGCTCTGTGCGTTTTTTGTTTGGCGATATTCCGCCTGTCTAAAAAAATTCAAATATGCAAAACGCGGGTTTCAAGGTTTAAGGGGCTTCTTCGCGCTGTGTGTGCGGAGAGACGTACGTTTTTCTGCACATGTATGGTGGGAACAGAGTGTGTGTGTGTGGGGGGGGGGGGGTGCAAAAAATTGCAGCTCAACAGACAAGATGCGAATAAGCCCCTGGGGGGACTACAAATCCCAGCACCCCTTTCTAGGCTTCGCTGGGTTCACATGCCAGGATGTCAGGAAGATGCACAGAATTGCACGTTTCCCCGACACGCAAAGAAGCACAGACTTCACAATCTTCATTGGGTGACAATTGTGCGTCCCTGTACACCGCCCCCCCCCCCCCAGACAACGACATTTATCAGCCAATTCTTACTTATAGCGAAGGCTTTGATCTGTAAGTGTGTGTTATTTTATGCAATGAAGATTTCACACCTCAGGGTGACGTGCGCTCACTTGCCTAATGCGTTTTTTTTAACATCACAAAGGACCGATGCCTTCCGAAGAATAAGGAATTTTATTCAATCATTTTATTCTTTTTGGATGCAGGAAACACATTTAGATTTTTTGTGTCGCCTTTGAGTTTTTATTGATGTCATTTTCACGTGTTAACATGCTTGATGTCCCATATTTCCTTTCTTGTAATCTAATCTTTTGGCCGTCTGCGTTTCATCGTCCGTAGTCCTCATCAAAAAGATAAAATCTCCTCCACATTGTTTTATTGGAATCTGATTTTCTTTGTATGGGGAGGATAATGTACGTGCGGCCATTGTGCGGAGCAGGAAGCCGAGTCTGCGCTTTGTTATGCTCTTATTTATCTATATAAAAATAAATCCCAGCGACACCCCTATTTAACCCCTTGCCACCCGTGTGTCATACATGGGTAAGCTTCTTTTTTTTTTTTATTTATTGAGATTTTAGCAGTATAACAAGAGAAACATGTACATAAAATGTTCGAAGGCTGGCCATTGGCTAGCCTGTATTTGTAGGAGGAGTCTGGGGGGTTTTAATCCCCCCCTCCTCCCTGAAATTGTCGGCTAGCATTTCTGGGTTTCCTCCCACCCATACCCCTGATACTTCATATATTTTCATATCCAGGGTATGCCCTCTTTTAAGCACACAATCGGACTTCCATCGAACTTTTCCGTGGATTTTTGTGCGAAGGGCGTTGGCCGTGAACCTGGTGAACTTGTCCTGCAAACACACAGCAGAACTTTTTCAGCCAACATTCACAAAACTACGTGGTTTTTCAGCTCTTTACCGCCACCCTTTGGGCAACTTCTGCTAATGTTGTCTGATGGTTAGCATTGGTTCAGAGCATGCGTGTTTGTACTTTGGATTTTAGTCCGACACACGATCGGATGATCCTCCATCGGACATTTGTTGTCGGACAATTTGAGAGCATGCACAGCCAACATTTGTCCGTGGAAATTCCGACAACAATTGTCCGATGAAGCGTAGAGACGGTCGGATTGTCCAATAAAACGCGTCCATCGGACCGTTGTCTAAAAGTCCGATCGTGTGTAGGGGCCTTTCCCTACACACGATCGGATATTCCGACAACAATTGTGTGATGGACGTGTTTTGTCTGATAATCCGACCGTCTCTACGCTCCATCGGACAATTGTTGTCAGAATTTCCACGGACAAATGTTGGCTGCGCATGCTCTCAAATTGTCCGACAAAAAATGTCCGATGCAGGATCATCCGATCGTGTGTACACAAGTCCGTCGGACTAAAATCCAAAGTACAAACACGTATGCTCAGAACCAATGCTAACCATCAGACAACATTAGCAGAAGTTGCCCAAAGGGTGGCGGTAAAGAGCTGAAAAAACACGTAGTTTTGTGAATGTTGGCTGAAAAGGTTCTGCCGTCTATAGGCATAACAAGTTCACGGCCAACGCCCTTCGCACAAAAATCCACGGATTTGTCCGATGGAAATCCGATCGTGTGTACGAGGCTTAACACACAACCATGGGTAACACCTCAGCTCGCCATAGTTGGGGTAACACCTTCCTCCAGTATCCGGACTCTGACTACAAATATCTTAATGGCCTTGATGCAAAATCTCAAACAAAAAAAAAAAAGCAAAATGTAAACCTGGATAAGGGAGGGGGAACATGGGGGGTGGGGGGAAGAGGGAAAGGGGAACATGGGTGGGGGGAAGAGGGAAAGGGGAAGCATATTTAGCCGTAAACAATAATATGGCATTTCAAAGCAAAATGACATGGTGAACATTAGTACCTTCAGGAGTGGAAGCAACGTTCAGTGTATCTAATTGGTGGTCTCACATTCGGTGTATCTAATTGGTGGTCTCACGTTTGGTGTATCGAATTGGTGGTCCCACGTTCGGTGTATCCAATTGGTGGTCCCACGTTCGGTGTATCCAATTGGTGGTCTTGCGTTCGGTGTATCCAATTGGTGGTCTTGCGTTCGGTGTATCGAATTGGTGGTCTCACGTTCGGTGTATCGAATTGGTGGTCCCACGTTCGGTGTATCCAATTGGTGGTCCCACGTTCGGTGTATCCAATTGGTGGTCTTGCGTTCGGTGTATCCAATTGGTGGTCTTGCGTTCGGTGTATCGAATTGGTGGTCTCACGTTCGGTGTATCTAATTGGTGGTCCCACGTTCAGTGTATCGAATTGGTGGTCTCGCGTTCGGTGTATCGAATTGGTGGTCTCGCGTTCGGTGTATCGAATTGGTGGTCTCGCGTTCGGTGTATCGAATTGGTGGTCTCGCGTTCGGTGTATCGAATTGGTGGTCCCGCGTTCGGTGTATCGAATTGGTGGTCCCGCGTTCGGTGTATCGAATTGGTGGTCCCGCGTTCGGTGTATCGAATTGGTGGTCCCACGTTCGGTGTATCGAATTGGTGGTCTCGCGTTCGGTGTATCGAATTGGTGGTCTCGCGTTCGGTGTATCGAATTGGTGGTCTCGCGTTCGGTGTATCGAATTGGTGGTCCCACGTTCGGTGTATCGAATTGGTGGTCTCGCGTTCGGTGTATCGAATTGGTGGTCTCGCATTCGGTGTATCGAATTGGTGGTCTCGCGTTCGGTGTATCGAATTGGTGGTCTCGCGTTCGGTGTATCGAATTGGTGGTCTCGCGTTCGGTGTATCTAATTGGTGGTCTCAGAGCATGGCTTAAGCAACAATTATATCAATAGAACAGGCTACCTGATTTGGAGAATAAGAAAAAATCTTGGGTCACCAAAGAGCTTTATGAGGACGCGGCGGCTCCAGGGTGGTAGGAAGATGGAGGGGTCAGATAAGTTGGACACTTTTAGTTTGCCATGGGGAGTTGGTGAGGTCTCGCTTAAGATACCAATACGTGAAGCGAAATGTATTCATGAGATCCTGCAGTTCCTGTTGGGTGAACACGACCTCCATATATTTACACCATCTTCAAAAATATTGCGAAGTAGAGTGAAAGTTTAGTACGATGGTGTCCAGCCTCTCAAGATTGAAGAGCGATAATATTGCCCGTTTCACTGCCGGGAGGTTGGGTCGTGTTGATTTAATCCAATGGGACATGATTGTCCTACGGGCTACTAGGAGACATGGGTAGACTTTAATGCCCACATGCTGAAACCGTACTTTCTGCAGGCTCCCAGCGCAGGGACCGAGCTGTATGGCTTTTGGTCCCGTTAATGATCGATAGCTGGACCAGCTCCTGATCATGTGACTGCTGCGAAAGCCAATCACAATTGGTCATGTGATCAGATGATCTTTCCCAGCGTTTAGAACTAATCAGCTACTCAGACGGCTTTATGAAAAAGAGAATCTCCGGCTGAAAAAAAATAAAAATACCGAGGTTATGGCCGATGGCTTCTTCCATAACCCCGGTAAATCACTTGCATGCCGCAATGTATACAGCAAATAAAATAAGTATTGACCACGTCACCATTTTTCTCGGTAAATCTATTGATAAAGGTGCAATTGACATGACATTTCTCCCCCATGCAATCCATACATACAAAGACACCAAAACAAATCCGTTCAGAAATGAAGTTCTGTGTAATAAAATGGAAGGACACCGGGGGAAAAGTATTGAACTCGCCAACTGAAATGTATTTAATACTTGGTACAAAATCCTTTGTTGGTGATGACGGCCTCAAGACGCATCCTGTATGGAGGAACGAGGCGCATGCGTTGCTCAGGTGTGATTTTGGCCCATTCTTCAGATCTTGAAGGTTCCTCTTCTATGAATTCTGATCTTTAGTTCTTTCCAGAGATTTTCTGTTGGATACAAGTCATGTGATTGGCTGGGCCATTCTAGCCGCTTTATTTTCTTTCTCCTTGGCTTTGTGTTCGGGATGATTGTCCTCCTGAGATCTCCTCCATCCTGGTAGATGGCAGCAGATTTGTATCACCGTTCATCCTTCCTTCAATGATATGAAGTTTGCCGGTACCGTATGCTGAAAATCAGCCCCGCCCACATCATGATGTTCCCACCCCCAAACCTCACTGTTGGGGTGTTTTTGGGGTGATGTGACCTCCAAACATAGTTTGTATTATGGCCTCCAAAGAGTTCAGTTTTGGTCTCCTCTGACCAGACTATCTTCTCCCCGTATTTCACAGACTTATCTAAATGTTGTGCAGCAAACTTTAATCGATCTTCACCATACTTCTTCTTCAGCAATGGAGTGTTGTGTGGTGAGCGTGTATACAGGTCATGGCGGCGGAGGGCATTACTTATTATGTACCTGATAATTCCAGCTCTTCCTGAAGATCTCCAGAAGTGGTCCTTGACTCTTGGACAATTCTTCTCACTCCTCTGTCAGAAATCTTGCGAGGAGCACCTGGTCGTGGCCGGTTTATGGTGAAATGATGTTCTGTCCACTTCCGGATTACGGCCCCAACAGTGCTCACTGGAATATTCAGAAGTTTAGAAATCCTTCTGTAACCAATTCCACCAGTATGTTGCAACAATAAGGTTGCGAAGGTCTTGAGAGAGCTCTTTGCTTGTACCCATCATGAGATGTTTCTTGGGAGACACCTTGGTAATGAGACACCTTTTTATAGGCCATCAGTTGAGACTGAACCGGCTGATATTAACTTGCACTGACAATGGGGAGGATGGCTTTCTAATAACTGATGGACTTCAGCTGGTGTCTTGGCTTCCCATGCCTTTTTGCACCTCCCTTTCTTCATGTGTTCAATACTTTTCCCTGTGTCCTTCCAATTTATTACACAGAACTTAATTTCTGAACTTATTTTTTTGGGTGTCTTTGTATGTTTGGATTGTATGGGTTGTTACCGACATGTGGGGGAAATTTCATGTCAATAGCAGCTTTAGAAATATATTTACTTAGAAAAATGGTGACTTATTTTACCCGCTGTGTACACACAGGGCTTTTTTTCTCCGAAAATAGGTGCAGGTACTCCCACTTTTGAGTCAGCCCTTGTCTCCACCCCCTACCCACCTCCGAGCGCTTTCCATTGGTTCAATCTCCTTCCCACCTCTCTGTACTGCCCCTTTTCACGAGTAAAGAACCAAAGTATCATGTTGTGGTTCTAGGTCATTTGTATGGAATTTGTTAATAGCACAAAAAGCAGTAACAGCAATCGGCAACAGTAGACACCCCCCCAGCAACAATAGATCCCCCAGCAACAATAAATACTACCCTGTAACAATAAATCCCCCACAAACAAAAATGCCCCCAACACCAATAGATTCGCCCCAGCATCAATAGACCCTCCAGCAACCAGCAACATTAGGCTCTCCCTCAACTGTAGACCTCTTTGCAGCAACATATGACCCACGAGCAACAATGAACAGATCGTCCACCAGTAACAACAGATCACATAGATCACCCACCAGCAACAATAGACCTCCCCAGCAGCAATAGATCCCCCCCCAGTAATAACAGATCCCCCCAGCAACAATAAGCCCTCCACCAAACCAGAGCACCCCTTGTCATTACATACATTCAGTGGTGGAGGTGTCAGAACTGCGTTCCCGGTAAAGAAAAGCCCTGTATATACATATTGCGGTCAGCAAGTGGCTAAACAAATGAAGCCCAAAATTCTGCATCCCATCCATCGTACGAAACGCGTCCCCCGCCCCGCTCATCCGCCCCCGCCCCGGAACATCTCAGAGGACTCCCAATGGAAGACTTTGATGGGCTTTAGGCTTCGGCCGCGTCCTTTGTCCTCAGTAGGATATTAGGCTGGCTCCCCCCACCATTAGATCCATGTCGGCCCATCAATAATCTGGAGGGGTCAGTATGGCTCCAATTGTCTTTGGCCCATTCAACAGCCCAACCCTCGCCCACTAGTACCAGCTGTTCTTTTCAACCCTCCTGTCCCCTGAGCCCCTGCCAAGTGCCCGAGCACGAGCCACAGTAACGGGGGAATAAAGAGGAGAATCTCCCTCGGTCGGGGCTCCCCCGCTAATCTCATTAGCATTTCTGACTCTCATTTGCATACATTAGCGGCGGTCTGAGTTGGCAGAAGAGCGATTCCGGCTGGGGGTCTCTATATAAGTCAACTTATCCCGTGTTCTACGCAGACCCCTCGCTGCCTTCTACATGGCTCTGTCCTCCTGGATGAGGTCTGATTATCTCAGGATTTGTATTCCTCGTGTTTTCTTCTCCTCCTTCTCCATCCTCCTCCATCCTCCTCCATCCTTCTCCATCCTCCTCCATCCTCCTCCATCCTCCTCCATCCTCCTCCATCCTCCTCCATCCTCCTCCACCCTTCTCCACCCTTCTCCATCCTTCTCCATCCTTCTCCATCCTTCTCCACCCTTCTCCACCCTTCTCCATCCTTCTCCATCCTCCTCCATCCTTCTCCATCCTTCTCCATCCTTCTCCATCCTCCTCCATCCTTCTCCTCCTTCTCCATCCTCCTCCATCCTTCTCCATCCTCCTCCATCCTCCTCCATCCTTCTCCATCCTCCTCCATCCTCCTCCATCCTCCTCCATCCTCCTCCATCCTCCTCCATCCTCCTCCATCCTCCTCCATCCTCCTCCATCCTCCTCCATCCTCCTCCATCCTTCTCCACCCTTCTCCATCCTTCTCCATCCTTCTCCACCCTTCTCCATCCTTCTCCATCCTCCTCCATCCTTCTCCATCCTTCTCCATCCTCCTCCATCCTTCTCCATCCTTCTCCATCCTCCTCCATCCTTCTCCATCCTTCTCCATCCTTCTCCATCCTTCTCCATCCTTCTCCATCCTTCTCCATCCTCCTCCATCCTCCTCCATCCTTCTCCATCCTTCTCCATCCTTCTCCATCCTTCTCCATCCTTCTCCTTCCTTCTTTGTGTTCTGAATTTTTGGCTCCTCTTGCAGGAAATCGATAAAATGGAGCAACTGGAAAGCAAGCTGCATTCGTACAGCATGTTCGGCCTCCCCAAGCTGCCCCAGCAGATGTGCTTCGATCAGGATTCCTGGGAGGAGGACGAGGACGACACCAGCCTGAGCCTGGAGGACAGCTGGCAGCAGATCATCGAAGTCCCGGAGGTAACAGGAAATAAATGTGTAAAAATGATAAATAATAACAATATTGTGGAATGGATCTTCTACACAGTCCATGCAATTCACCCGCTACAAAAAGTACTGACTGGGCAAGTCTGGACTTTATGGGGTCTCCAAACTTTCTAAACAAAGGACCAGTTTACTGTCCTTCAAACTTTCTGGGGGCCGAACTGTGACATCAATGAGAGTAAACAATGTTTCATCCTTCGTATGAGTGGGAGGAATAGTGCCCCATCATTGGGGTCAGTGGGAGGAATAGTGCCCCATCATTGGTGTCAGTGGGAGGCATAGTGCCCCATCATTGGTGTCAGTGGGAGGCATAGTGCCCCATCATTGGTGTCAGTGGGAGGAATAGTGCCTCATCATTGGTGTCAGTGGGAGGACTAGTGTCTCATCATTGGTGTCAGTGGGAGGAATAGTGCCCCATCATTGGTGTCAGTGGGAGGAATAGTGTCCCATCATTGGTGTCAGTGGGAGGAATAGTGCCCCATCATTGGTGTCAGTGGGAGGAATAGTGTCCCATCATTGGTATCAGTGGGAGGAATAGTGTCCTATCATTGGTATCAGTGGGAGGAATAGTGCCCCATCATTGGTGTCAGTGGGGGGAATAGTGTCCCATCATTGGTGTCAGTGGGGGGAATAGTGCCCCATCATTGGTGTCAGTGGGAGGAATAGTGCCCCATCATTGGTGTCAGTGGGAGGAATAGTGTCCCATCATTGGTATCAGTGGGAGGAATAGTGTCCTATCATTGGTATCAGTGGGAGGAATAGTGCCCCATCATTGGTGTCAGTGGGGGGAATAGTGTCCCATCATTGGTGTCAGTGGGAGGAATAGTGTCCCATCATTGGTATCAGTGGGAGGAATAGTATCCCATCATTGGTGTCAGTGGGAGGAATAGTGCCCCATCATTGGTGTCAGTGGGAGGAATAGTGTCCCATCATTGGTGTCAGTGGGAGGAATAGTGCCCCATCATTGGTGTCAGTGGGAGGAATAGTGTCCCATCATTGGTGTCAGTGGGAGGAATAGTGCCCCAACATTGGTGTCCGTGGGAGGAATAGTGCCCCATCATTGGTGTCAGTGGGAGGAATAGTGTCCTATTTTTGGTGTAAAACCCCATTTATGCCCCCTGTTGTTCTGTCTTCCATTAGACTCTAAGCAGACGTCAGTGCCACCAGCAGGAGGCGATCTGGGAGCTGATCCACACTGAAGCCACCTACATCAAGAAGCTTAAAGTCATAACAGATGTGAGTATCCAGACAATGGGAGTTGTGTTATCACATGGGTGATGTCGGGACCATTCCGGGGGCTGTGATCTCTGTACTCCGGGTCTGTGTTGGGGGAAGTTGCCCCCCAGGCCGGGGACGACCTCATCTTAATATACAGATAGCAAAGTACGTTGCAGAAGATTCTTCTCCTCTCCGGATTCTCATGATGATGATGATGAGTTCTGTATTGATCATTATTTATAATATATTGTTTCCTCTCTCTGTAGCTCTTCCTGTGCTGTCTGCTGAATCTCCAGGAATCAGGACTTCTGTGCGAGGTACAAAAATGTCTAATATATAATATATACTCAGCACAGGGATGGTGGGAACCCCTCATAATGGGCACAGCGGGTGTACAGACCAGGGAACTCAGCACAGGGATGGTGGGAACCCCTCATAATGGGCACAGCAGGTGTACAGACCCGGGAACTCAGCACAGGGATGGTGGGAACCCCTCATAATGGGTACAGCGGGTGTACAGACCCGGGAACTCAGCACAGGGATGGTGGGAACCCCTCATAATGGGCACAGCAGGTGTACAGACCCGGGAACTCAGCACAGGGATGGTGGGAACCCCTCATAATGGGTACAGCGGGTGTACAGACCCGGGAACTCAGCACAGGGATGGTGGGAACCCCTCATAATGGGCACAGCGGGTGTACAGACCCGGGAACTCAGCACAGGGATGGTGGGAACCCCTCATAATGGGTACAGCGGGTGTACAGACCCGGGAACTCAGCACAGGGATGGTGGGAACCCCTCATAATGGGCACAGGAGGTGTACAGACCCGGGAACTCAGTACAGGGATGGTGGGAACCCCTCATAATGGGCACAGGAGGTGTACAGACCCGGGAACTCAGCACAGGGATGGTGGGAACCCCTCATAATGGGCACAGCGGGTGTACAGACCCGGGAACTCAGCACAGGGATGGTGGGAACCCCTCATAATGGGCACAGGAGGTGTACAGACCGGGAACTCAGCACAGGGATGGTGGGAACCCCTCATAATGGGCACAGCGGGTGTACAGACCCAGGAACTCAGCACAGGGATGGTGGGAACCCCTCATAATGGGCACAGCAGGTGTACAGACCCGGGAACTCAGCACAGGGATGGTGGGAACCTCTCATAATGGGTACAGCAGGTGTACAGACCCGGGAACTCAGCACAGGGATGGTGGGAACCCCTCATAATGGGTACAGCGGGTGTACAGACCGGGAACTCAGCACAGGGATGGTGGGAACCCCTCATAATGGGCACAGCGGGTGTACAGACCCGGGAACTCAGCACAGGGATGGTGGGAACCCCTCATAATGGGCACAGCAGGTGTACAGACCCGGGAACTCAGCACAGGGATGGTGGGAACCTCTCATAATGGGCACAGCAGGTGTACAGACCCGGGAACTCAGCACAGGGATGGTGGGAACCCCTCATAATGGGTACAGCGGGTGTACAGACCGGGAACTCAGCACAGGGATGGTGGGAACCCCTCATAATGGGCACAGCGGGTGTACAGACCCGGGAACTCAGCACAGGGATGGTGGGAACCCCTCATAATGGGCACAGCAGGTGTACAGACCCGGGAACTCAGCACAGGGATGGTGGGAACCCCTCATAATGGGCACAGCGGGTGTACAGACCCGGGAACTCAGCACAGGGATGGTGGGAACCCCTCATAATGGGCACAGTGGGTGTACAGACCAGGGAACTCAGCACAGGGATGGTGGGAACCCCTCATAATGGGCACAGCAGGTGTACAGACCCGGGAACTCAGCACAGGGATGGTGGGAACCCCTCATAATGGGTACAGCGGGTGTACAGACCCGGGAACTCAGCACAGGGATGGTGGGAACCCCTCATAATGGGCACAGAAGGTGCCAAAAAATGACCCCAAACAATGAGTAGTCCCTTAGAGATAGACGGGACTGTCGGGTGGTTGGATTTTCCAGCATCTACTGATCAGTGAAATGTAGAGACACCATATATTCTGTACATAGAGGAGCAGAAACTCAAACAATGGGGTGGCGGTTCCTTTTATTTGCTGAGCCGTGTTCTATCATCAGGAAGGGAAACTCCCACCAGGAATGATTTCATTTATTGCCATTGATATGGATTTCTGGTGACAGGTGGAGCCGGAGAAGCTGTTCAGCAACGTGCAGGAAATCATCCAGCTGCATCGATCGCTCTGGACCAACATCATGATACCGGTGCTGGAAAAGACGAGGAAGACCCGGAGCCTGCAGAACCCCGTGGACTTCCAGAAGGGATTTAAAATGGTAAAAGGAAGATGAGATCTCCATGCGAGTTACACGCCGGATCTGATTGGTTAGTAGCTGCAGCGGTTGAAGTGCAATATAATGTGTGCAAAAAATCATTACATCTTTTCAAAGATAAATTTCTAATGTGTAAATAATAAAAAATAAAATAAAAAAAAACTATATACAGGTCCTTCTCAAAAAATTAGCATATTGTGATAAAGTTCATTATTTTCTGTAATGTACTGATAAACATTAGACTTTCATATATTTTAGATTCATTAAACACAACTTGAAGTAGTTCAAGCCTTTTCTTGTTTTAATATTGATGATTTTGGCATACAGCTCATGACAACCCAAAATTCTTATCTCAAAAAATTAGCATATCATGAAAAGGTTCTCTAAACGGGCTATTAACCTAATCATCTGAATCAACTAATTAACTTTAAACACCTGCAAAAGATTCCTGAGGCTTTTAAAAACTCCCAGCCTGGTTCATTACTCAAAACCGCAATCATGGGTAAGACTGCCGACCTGACTGCTGTCCAGAAGGCCATCATTGACACCCTCAAGCAAGAGGGTAAGACACAGAAAGAAATTTCTGAACGAATAGGCTGTTCCCAGAGTGCTGTATCAAGGCACCTCAGTGGGAAGTCTGTGGGAAGGAAAAAGTGTGGCAGAAAACGCTGCACAACGAGAAGAGGTGACCGGACCCTGAAGAAGATTGTGGAGAAGGACCGATTCCAGACCTTGGAGGACCTGCGGAAGCAGTGGACTGAGTCTGGAGTAGAAACATCCAGAGCCACTGTGAACAGGCGTGTGCAGGAAATGGGCTACAGGTGCCGCATTCCCCAGGTCAAGCCACTTTTGAACCAGAAACAGCGGCAGAAGCGCCTGACCTGGGCTACAGAGAAGCAGCACTGGACTGTTGCTCAGTGGTCCAAAGTACATTCGGAAATCAAGGTGCCAGAGTCTGGAGGAAGACTGGGGAGAGGGAAATGCCAAAATGCCTGAAGTCCAGTGTCAAGTACCCACAGTCAGTGATGGTCTGGGGTGCCATGTCAGCTGCTGGTGTTGGTCCACTGTGTTTTATCAAGGGCAGGGTCAATGCAGCTAGCTATCAGGAGATTTTGGAGCACTTCATGCTTCCATCTGCTGAAAAGCTTTATGGAGATGAAGATTTCATTTTTCAGCACGACCTGGCACCTGCTCACAGTGCCAAAACCACTGGTAAATGGTTTACTGACCATGGTATTACTGTGCTCAATTGGCCTGCCAACTCTCCTGACCTGAACCCCATAGAGAATCTGTGGGATATTGGGAAGAGAAAGTTGAGAGACGCAAGACCCAACACTCTGGATGAGCTTAAGGCCGCTATCGAAGCATCCTGGGCCTCCATAACACCTCAGCAGTGCCACAGGCTGGTTGCCTCCATGCCACGCCGCATTGAAGCAGTCATTTCTGCAAAAGGATTCCCGACCAAGTATTGAGTGCATAACTGAACATAATTATTTGAAGGTTGACTTTTTTTGTATTAAAAACACTTTTCTTTTATTGGTCGGATGAAATATGCTAATTTTTTGAGATAGGATTTTTGGGTTTTCATGAGCTGTATGCCAAAATCATCAATATTAAAACAAGAAAAGGCTTGAACTACTTCAGTTGTGTGTAATGAATCTAAAATATATGAAAGTCTAATGTTTATCAGTACATTACAGAAAATAATGAACTTTATCACAATATGCTAATTTTTTGAGAAGGACCTGTATATATATAAAAGTGGAGAAACATTTTGAAGATCACTCATCTATGTGTTTATATATATATATTTTTTTTTTTATTGATTTATTAATTTTTACACGCAAGTTTTATTTATGTTTGAAAAATGTAATGAATTTTTTTATGCACACTATATTGCACTTCAACCGCTGCAGCTACTAACCAATCAGATGCAGTAGGTGAATATACACACTAATAAATATATATGTGTGTATATAATATATAATTTTTATTTATTTTTTACGTTGTTAACACTGTTTAAATACAAGCTGTCCTTGTACAGCAGAGCTCAGACTGGAAGAGGGGGAAACAGAACTAGAAGGCAGTCAGTTGTGTTGCGGTGCACAGGGCATGCTGATAGGAGGAGAGAGCAGAGTGACAGAGAGAGAAGAGCTTATCAGTCTTCTGCTTCTCTTTTCAGTATCCAATCACAGGCTGGGGGGTGGGACAAGACCTGTAAGCAGGGCTTTTTTTCGGCGGGAATGTTGAGGGAACGCAGTTCCGGCACCTCCTGGACTGACTGTATGTAATGACAAGGGGTGCCGGGGTGTGCTGCAGGGTATTGATGCTCACTGCTGGCGGATCTATTTTTGCAGGGGGGGTCTATTGTTGCTGGTGGGGGACCTATTGTTGCAAGGGGGTCATTTTTTGCTGAAGGAGATCTACTGTTGGGGGGAGGGGTCTATTGTTGATGGCTGCCAGAGAGTCTATTAATGCTGGCTGTGCAGAGATCTGTTGATGCTGCCGGGAGTCTATTCTTGCTGGGGGGGGGGGGATTTTGTTGTGGGTGGTACATTGTTAGGGGGATCTATTGTTGCTGGCTGAAGGGGAAACCAAATTCCATACAAATTACTTAGCACAACAAAATGATACTTGGTTCTGTATTGTCTAAAAGGGGCGGTACTGGGAGGTGGGTAGGGGATGGAACCAAGGGACGTTGCTCGGGGGTGGGTAGGGGATGGAACCAAGGGACGTTGCTCGGAGGTGGGTAGGGGCTGGAACCAAGGGACGTTGCTCGGAGGCGGGTAAGGGCTGGTACCAAGGGACGTTGCTCGTGGGCGGGTAGGGGCTGGAACCAAGGGACGTTGCTCGTGGGCGGGTAGGGGCTGGAACCAAGGGACGTTGCTCGTGGGCGGGTAGGGGCTGGAACCAAGGGACGTTGCTCGGAGGTGGGTAGGGGCTGGAACCAAGGGACATTGCTCGTGGGCGGGTAGGGGCTGGAACCAAGGGACGTTGCTCGTGGGCGGGTAGGGGCTGGAACCAAGGGACGTTGCTCGTGGGCGGGTAGGGGCTGGAACCAAGGGACGTTGCTCGTGGGTGGGTAGGGGCTGGAACCAAGGGACGTTGCTCGTGGGCGGGTAGGGGCTGGAACCAAGGGATGTTGCTCGTGGGCGGGTAGGGGCTGGAACCAAGGGACGTTGCTCGTGGGCGGGTAGGGGCTGGAACCAAGGGACGTTGCTCGTGGGCGGGTAGGGGCTGGAACCAAGGGACATTGCTCGTGGGCGGGTAGGGGATGGAACCAAGGGACGTTGCTCGTGGGCGGGTAGGGGATGGAACCAAGGGACGTTGCTCGGGGGTGGGTAGGGGCTGGAACCAAGGGACGTTGCTCGGGGGTGGGTAGGGGCTGGAACCAAGGGACGTTGCTCGGAGGTGGGTAGGGGCTGGAACCAAGGGACGTTGCTCGGAGGTGGGTAGGGGATGGAACCAAGGGACATTGCTTGGAGGTGGGTAGGGGATGGAACCAAGGGACGTTGCTCGGAGGTGGGTAGGGGGTGGAACCAAGGGACGTTGCTTGGAGGTGGGTAGGGGATGGAACCAAGGGACGTTGCTCGGGGATGGAACCAAGGGACGTTGCTCGGAGGTGGGTAGGGGATGGAACCAAGGGACGTTGCTCGTGGGCGGGTAGGGGATGGAACCAAGGGACGTTGCTCGGGGGTGGGTAGGGGCTGGAACCAAGGGACGTTGCTCGGGGGTGGGTAGGGGCTGGAACCAAGGGACGTTGCTCGGAGGTGGGTAGGGGCTGGAACCAAGGGACGTTGCTCGGAGGTGGGTAGGGGATGGAACCAAGGGACGTTGCTTGGAGGTGGGTAGGGGATGGAACCAAGGGGCGTTGCTCGGGGATGGAACCAAGGGACGTTGCTCGGAGGTGGGTAGGGGGTGGAACCAAGGGACGTTGCTTGGAGGTGGGTAGGGGATGGAACCAAGGGACGTTGCTCGGGGATGGAACCAAGGGACGTTGCTCGGAGGTGGGTAGGGGATGGAACCAAGGGACTTTGCTCGGGGATGGAACCAAGGGACGTTGCTCGGGGATGGAACCAAGGGACGTTGCTCGGGGATGGAACCAAGGGACGTTGCTCGGGGATGGAACCAAGGGACGTTGCTCGGGGATGGAACCAAGGGACGTTGCTCGGTTATGGAACCAAGGGACGTTGCTCGGGGGTGGGTAGGGGATGGAACCAAGGGACGTTGCTCGGGGGTGGGTAGGGGATGGAACCAAGGGACGTTGCTCGGGGGTGGGTAGGGGATGGAACCAAGGGACGTTGCTCGGGGGTGGGTAGGGGATGGAACCAAGGGACGTTGCTCGGGGGTGGGTAGGGGATGGAACCAAGGGACGTTGCTCGGGGGTGGGTAGGGGATGGAACCAAGGGACGTTGCTCGGGGGTGGGTAGGGGATGGAACCAAGGGACGTTGCTCGGAGGTGGGTAGGGGATGGAACCAAGGGACGTTGCTCGGGGATGGAACCAAGCGACGTTGCTCGGGGGTGGGTAGGGGATGGAACCAAGGGACGTTGCTCGGGGATGGAACCAAGCGACGTTGCTCGGGGGTGGGTAGGGGATGGAACCAAGGGACGTTGCTCGGAGGTGGGTAGGGGATGGAACCAAGCGACGTTGCTCGGGGGTGGGTAGGGGATGGAACCAAGGGACGTTGCTCGGGGGTGGGTAGGGGATGGAACCAAGGGACGTTGCTCGGGGGCGGGTAGGGGATGGAACCAAGGGACGTTGCTCGGGGGCGGGTAGGGGCTGGAACCAAGGGACGTTGCTCGGAGGCGGGTAGGGGCTGGAACCAAGGGACATTGCTCGGAGGTGGGTAGGGGATGGAACCAAGGGACGTTGCTCGGGGGTGGGTAGGGGATGGAACCAAGGGACGTTGCTCGGGGGTGGGTAGGGGATGGAACCAAGGGACGTTGCTCGGAGGTGGGTAGGGGATGGAACCAAGGGACGTTGCTCGGGGATGGAACCAAGCGACGTTGCTCGGGGGTGGGTAGGGGATGGAACCAAGGGACGTTGCTCGGGGATGGAACCAAGGGACGTTGCTCGGGGGTGGGTAGGGGATGGAACCAAGGGACGTTGCTCGGAGGTGGGTAGGGGATGGAACCAAGCGACGTTGCTCGGGGGTGGGTAGGGGATGGAACCAAGGGACGTTGCTCGGGGGTGGGTAGGGGATGGAACCAAGGGACGTTGCTCGGGGGCGGGTAGGGGCTGGAACCAAGGGACATTGCTCGGAGGTGGGTAGGGGATGGAACCAAGGGACGTTGCTTGGGGATGGAACCAAGGGACGTTGCTCGGAGGTGGGTAGGGGATGGAACCAAGGGACGTTGCTCGGGGATGGAACCAAGGGACGTTGCTCGGAGGTGGGTAGGGGATGGAACCAAGGGACGTTGCTCGGGGATGGAACCAAGGGACGTTGCTCGGGGGTGGGTAGGGGATGGAACCAAGGGACGTTGCTCGGGGGCGGGTAGGGGCTGGAACCAAGGGACGTTGCTCGGAGGCGGGTAGGGGCTGGAACCAAGGGACGTTGCTCGGAGGCGGGTAGGGGATGGAACCAAGGGACGTTGCTCGGGGGTGGGTAGGGGATGGAACCAAGGGACGTTGCTCGGGGGTGGGTAGGGGATGGAACCAAGGGACGTTGCTCGGAGGTGGGTAGGGGATGGAACCAAGGGACGTTGCTCGGGGGTGGGTAGTGGATGGAACCAAGGGACGTTGCTCGGGGGTGGGTAGGGGATGGAACCAAGGGACGTTGCTCGGGGGTGGGTAGGGGATGGAACCAAGGGACGTTGCTCGGGGGTGGGTAGGGGATGGAACCAAGGGACGTTGCTCGGGGGTGGGTAGGGGATGGAACCAAGGGACGTTGCTCGGGGGTGGGTAGGGGATGGAACCAAGGGACGTTGCTCGGAGGTGGGTAGGGGATGGAACCAAGGGACGTTGCTCGGGGGTGTGTAGGGGATGGAACCAAGGGACGTTGCTCGGAGGTGGGTAGGGGATGGAACCAAGGGATGTTGCTTGGGGATGGAACCAAGGGACGTTGCTCGGGGGTGGGTAGGGGATACAAAGCCTTTGGCCGGTGAATCTCATATATGTAATTCATCTGTTCATTTAGCGGTTTGGCTTTAACTGACCAATGGTGACGCTGCTACCTTTGGGCCTGGGTATGATGAAGGGGTTAAGCTGATCCCATTCTCATGTACAATATAATTCCCCATTAAGTGTATGGAGACACCATGGGGGTTATGTACAAAAACTGTAAAATCTGGTGCAGCTCTGCATAGAAACCAATCAGCTTCCAGATTTTATTGAACAAGCTGAAGTTAGAAGCTGATTGGCTACCAGATTCTGAGTGCTCCAGTTTTAGTAAATCTCCCCCCCCCCCCCCAATGACAGCAGCCTGTATAACGTAATGGAAATACATTGTATTCTTTATTCTTTTGGCAGTTTGAATCTCTTTTCAAGCCGTATATCCGATATTGCATGGAGGAAGAGGGCTGCATGGAGTATATGAGGAACCTGCATCGGGACAATGACTTGTTTCGGGCCTATGTAACGGTAAGTGCGCGTTTGTCTGTTGGTTCGCACCTCCACTACAAGTCACCTGAAGCTCAAAAGTTCTGAAACTTTTTTTGTAGCTCGAATCGGGGGGGGGGGGGGGGGTCAAATTAGTGTGTTTTTAAGTGTTGTTTTTTTTTTTTTCCATGGGAATTCATGAAAACACTTGATTTGAGTGTTTTAGCGCGTTTCGTCGCACGTTCTTTAGCGTTTTTCTGCTCAAATGCAATAATTCATCATAAATAAATAATAATAATTTGTTCTTTAGCCCTTTTCTGCTCAAATGCAATAGATAAATAAAAATAAATAAATAAATAATAATAATGCACTAAAAAAATATAAAATACGTAAATAAATAATAATCATAAATAATAATAAATAAAATAAACCCTAACCCTAATCTAAATATTAACCCCTAATCCTAACCCTAATATTAAAGTAGAACTATAGGGAATTTTTTATTTATTTTTTTGACAGAGTAACCCCCGCCAATTTTTTTTTTTCCCGCCATTTGTGTCCCATTGCAGAGATTTCCCTTCAATTCCTGTCCCATAGCCAAACAGGAAGTGAGAGGAAATCCCTGCAAATTAAGGTAATTCTTTGGGGACCCTCAAGTCACCAGGATTAGTGTCCCCATTGGAAGATTTCCCCTCTATTACTTTTCTGGGGACAACCCCAGTTTTTTTTTTACTTTCAATGATGACGGTAAACAGGACAAATAAAGAGGATGAATGTCCCTATCGAGGGCACAGACATCAATAAAGACCTGACGGGGGGGTGGGTTCTAATCTCTCTGCACTTTGTCTAAAATGAAAAAAAAAAATGTGCCTTTAGTTATACTTTAATATTAATCCCTAACCCTAATATTAACCCCTAAGCTAATAAAATAAAATAAAAAATAAGTAAATGATAATAAATACATTTAAAAAAAAAAAAGCCATAGCCTTTGACCCCTTACAGAAAAAAAAAATGAAAAAAAATAAATAATAATATTAAATAATAAATAAAAGCGGATGAAAAAGCTGAAAAGCATAGCAACAAATGATGAAATAAAATATATTTTTCTTTATTGGCTAAAAAAACAAAAAATACTTTAAAAAAAACGCTGTAGAAATACGCCCCAAAACGTGCGAAGAAAAATGCTCAAAAACACGACGCTCAGGAATGAAGGCAGCCTTAGGGGGTCATTCTGCATCCCCTGCCTGGCCACACGGGTCCTTATTTTTTAAGTGGGAGGAGCCTAAGTTGGAGTGCAGAAGACCGTTTACAGAGATTGCTAATCATTTCGCCTTTTGTCTGTTTCTATATAGTGGGCAGAGAAACACAAACAGTGCAATCGCCTGAAGCTGAGCGACATGTTAGTGAAGCCGCATCAACGCCTCACCAAATACCCCCTGCTGCTCAAATCCATCCTGAAGAAGACGGACGACCCTCAAGTCAGAGAGTCCATCGTTGTTATGGTAATTGATATGTTAATGCTAAGTACAGTAATAGAATAAAATAGTGATACGTTGTAGTAATAGAACTCCAGAGTAACATTTCATGCCTGGATGATCAGATATGATAATTAGATGAAGGAACATCTGCTCCTCTCTCTGGTTCATTAGTGAAGGAGGATAGAATTTCACTTTTGTATGACATCTTTACAGCTTCCATGGGAATTATATTCACTTTAATTCTCCTTTATGACCAACCCAAGCTCCTCTAATGTGCTAATTGTTGTGTTATCCCCACAGATAAACTCAGTGGAACGATTCATCAATCACGTGAACTCAAGGATGCGCCAAAGGCAAGAGCAGCAGCGACTGGCGGCCATTATCAGCCGTATCGACTCTTACGAAGCCGTGGAGAGCAGTACAGATGAGGTGGATAAGGTACACAGCTAGATGTGAATCTTGGTAATATACACTATATGGCTAAAAGCATGTGGACTGGACACCCTTCAAGTCATTTAGTTGAGGTGTTTCCAGTAAAGGGTATTGTTAATTGTAGACTATTGTGCTCTTACAACCTTGGGGAAGACCCTTTTCTGTTCCAGCATGACTGTTCCCCTGTGTACAAAGCCACCTCCATACAGACATGGTTTGACCAATTTGGACCAGCTCCATAAAGACATGGGGTAAACAGTTTGGACCACCTCCATAAAGACATGGTTTGACCAGTTTGGACCACCTCCATAAAGACATGGTTTGACCAGTTTGGACCACCTCCATAAAGACATGGTTTGACCAGTTTGGACCAGCTCCATAAAGACATGGTTTGACCATGGTTTTAGTGTGGATTGTCCAACAAGCTCATTTAGGTATGAAGGTCAGGTGTCCACTAACTGCCAGCCTGTATAGTGTAGGACAAACCGATAAATCTATGTTAGGGGAAGGCTAAAACCCTGATCATCCAAAAGAACATGTGTGAGGTCAGGTATTGATGTTGTATGAGAAGATCGAGCCCACAATCCACATCATCCCAAAGGTGTTCACAGTAGGGTTGAGGTCAGGGCTCTGTGCAGGACACTCAAGTTCTTCCACAACAAATTGGTCAAGCCATGTCTTTATGGAGGTGGTCCAAACTGGTCAAACCATGCCTTTATGGAGCTGGCCCAAACCGGTCAAACCATGTCTTTATGGAGCTGGCCCAAACCGGTCAAACCATGTCTTTATGGAGCTGGCCCAAACCGGTCAAACCATGTCTTTATGGAGCTGGCCCAAACCGGTCAAACCATGTCTTTATGGAGCTGGCCCAAACCGGTCAAACCATGTCTTTATGGAGCTGGCCCAAACTGGTCAAACCATGAGGTGACCAGTTTATACCAACTCCATAAAGACATGGTTTGACCAGTTTGGACCACCTCCATAAAGATATGGTTTGACCAGTTTGGACCACCTTCATAAAGACATGGGGTGACCAGTTTATACCAGCTCCATAAAGGCATGGTTTGACCAGTTTGGACCACCTCCATAAAGACATGGTTTGACCAGTTTGGACCAGCTCCATAAAGTCATGGTTTGACCAGTTTGGACCAGCTCCATAAAGACATGGTTTGACCGGTTTGGGCCAGCTCCATAAAGACATGGTTTGACCGGTTTGGGCCAGCTCCATAAAGACATGGTTTGACCGGTTTGGGCCAGCTCCATAAAGACATGGTTTGACCGGTTTGGGCCAGCTCCATAAAGACATGGTTTGACCGGTTTGGGCCAGCTCCATAAAGACATGGCTTGACCAATTTGTTGTGGAAGAACTTGAGTGTCCTGCACAGAGCCCTGACCTCAACCCTACTGTGAACACCTTTGGGATGATGTGGATTGTGGGCCCGATCTTCTCATACAACATCAATACCTGACCTCACACATGTTCTTTTGGATGATCGGGGTTTTAGCCTTCCCCTGTACTTCCAGTCTCATGGCAACAGTCTTGAAAAGGTAGTTCTCAGTTCCAGCATGACTGTGTACAAAGCCAACTCCATAAAGACATGGTTTAGCGTGGAGGAATTGGAGTGACCTGCACAGACCCCTAACCTCAATCCCACTGAACACCCAGAATTGTGAGCCAGGTATTCTCACCCAACCTCAGTACTTGACGTCAAAAAATGCTCTTTTGGCTGAATGGGCTCAGATTTCTCTAGATACCCTCCAAAGTCTTGTAGAAAGACTTCCCAGAAGAGTGGAGGCCGACTCCATGTTGATGGCCATGGTTTTAGTGTGGATTGTCCAACAAGCTCATTTAGGTATGAAGGTCAGGTGTCCACTAACTGCCAGCCTGTATAGTGTAGGACAAACCGATAAATCTATGTTATACGATTGACTCATTGTAACGATTCATGCTTCAATAATGATGGAGACTATTATTTCTTGGTGTAGCTTTTGAAGGAGTTCTGCAAGTTTGATCTGACGGCGCCCATGATTGGGACGTCTCCGGACGAGACACGACAGCTTCTGCTGGAAGGCAGCCTGAAGATGAAGGAAGGAAAAGACAGCAAGGTGATTGTTGGGGACATACACATTGGTATCTTATTGGTTTTACCATTATTTATGTAGAATTGACGTGTAGCAGTCTATGGCAGCCAATCAGAATATTGCTTTAGTTAGACTGCAGACCCTTGATGCACAGTTAGCAGCCCGTCTTTGCAGAGCTTGAGGCTGGGTTCACACTACTGCGAGTTGGATGTGGGTTTCCCCGCATCCAATTCGCATGACAGGAGAGTGTGAGCGGATCTCAATGGAGCCGGTTCACACATCTCTGGGGAAGAGTCCTGTGCGTCTTTGGCTCAGTTTCAGGTCCAAATTCGGACCTGAAACGGTGAACGTGGACGCGCCGGACCCCCTGCAATGCCCCGCGGCCGCACATGGCGTGAACCCGGCCTAAAGAGGAGCAAAGTGACAATGTCTCTGTTAAGGAGCCACACCCTTGACCAGCTGATACTTAGCCCAGCAATCTCCTGCTAAACCTTCTCCTGCTGTAGCAAGTACTTCCAGGTAAGGGGAGCATGTGACCCCCTCCAATGATGCTCAGACCTAGCAGCAGCCAGTCGCTAGGCGGAAGAAATGTTTCACGACAGAAGGGTGACCTCACAACTACACTTATGCCTTGTACACACAATTGGAATTTCCGATGAAACAAGTCCGATGGACTTGTTTCATCGGAAATTCCGATCGTGTATGGGCCCCATCAGACTTTTTTCCATCGGTGTTTAAAAATAGGACATGTTTTAAATTTTTCCGATGGGAAAAAAAACGATCGGAAATTCCGATCGTCTGTGTGGAACTTCAACAGAGAAAAAACCCACGCATGCTCAGAATCAAGTCGACGCATGCTCAGAAGCATTCAACTTCATTTTTCTCGGCTCGTCGGAGTGTTTTACGTCACCGCGTTTTGGACGGTCGGAATTTAGTCTGACAGCGTGTATGCAAGACAGCTTGAACGGAATTTCGATGAAAAATTCCATCGGATTTTAGACCGTCGGATACTCCGATCGTGTGTACAGTGCATTAGGCTTTGACACCAAGTGCAGAGGTGACTGTAAGTGGGAGGGTGAAATTATGCCACTCAACCAATAATGCATATTTTCTATAAATGGGCTGTAATATGACAGGGTCTCTTTAAACCGAAACTCCAGTATTCCCACTAGAGTTTTAAGGAAAAAAATACGTATGGCAAAAACTGTAATAAAAAAAAAAAAAGAAAAAATTTGGCTGGATATATATTTTAAAGACAATCATTTTATATTTTGTAAATTAATAACTGTTTTGTTTTTTAAATCGGATACTTTTTATTGAAATGTTTTTTAACAATTTACAACAAAACTACTACATAGAAAACAGAACAAAAAAATAAATAACTGTTTTAAAGATAAAAAATATATATAATATAAAAAATAAGAATTTATATATATATATATTCTTTCTTATTGTCAGACTATAATAGAAAATGTGAAATAAAACATTGTATCAATTAATATCCTTAAGAGCCATTTCACACTGAAGCGCTTGAAAACTGCCCATAAAACAGCAAAAGCTTTTCAAGCGCTTCCCATTAGGCTACTTTCACAATGAGGCGCTTTGCAGGCGCTAGATCACTAAAAATAACGCCTGCAAAGCGCCCTGAAAGAGCCGCTTCTTTCACACTGAGGCGCTGTGCTGGCAGGACGGTAAACAAAGTCCTGCTAGCCGCATCTTTGAGGCGCTGTAGGAGTGGTATATACACCATCAATGGGCAGCGCTGCTCACTGCAGCGGCGCTTTGCCGGTGGTTTTAACCCTTTTTCGGCTGCTAGCGGGGGTTAAAATCGCCCTGCTAGCAGCTGAATAGTGCCGCAAAAAAGGACGGTAAAGTGCCCCTAAAAATAGCGGTGCTTTACCGCCGACACCCTTGCTCTGGCAGTGGGAAAGTAGCCTTAAGCCCTGTACACACGATCGAATTTCCTATGGTTTTTAAACCGATGGATTTTTCCATCGGAAATCCGATGAAGCTGACTTCCATCAGTCTTGCCTACACACCATCAGTCAAAAAACTGATCGTCCCAAACGCCGTGACGTAAAACACTCCGATGAGCCAAGAAAAATGAAGTTCAATGCTTCTGAGCATGCGTCGACTTGATTCTGAGCATGCATGGGTTTTTTATCCGATGAAGTTCCCCACAGACGATAGTAATTTGCTATCGGTTTTTTAAACATCGGATAAATTTAAAACATGTTCAGCCTCATACACACGATAGGTTTTACCAATGAAGACAGTCCGATGGACTTTTTTCATCGGACAACCGATCGTGTATGGGCCCCATCTGTCTTTTTTCCATCGGTGTTTAAAAATAGAACATGTTTTAAATTTATCCGATGGTTAAAAAACCGATAGCAAATTCCGATCGTCTGTGTGGAACTCCATCGGATAAAAAAAACCCACGCATTCTCAGAATCAAGTCGACGCATGCTCAGAAGCCTTGAACTTCATTTTTCTTGGCTCATCGGAGTCTTTTACGTCACCGCGTTTGGAACGGTCAGTTTTTTGACTGATGGTGTGTGGGCAAGACTGATGGAAGTCAGCTTCATCGGATTTCCGATGGAAAAATCCATTGGATTAAAAACCATAGGAAATCTGATGGTGTGTACAGGGCTTTCTATTTTTAAACACCGATGGAAAAAAGACCGATGGGGCCCACACACGATCGGTTTGTCCGATGAAAAAAGTCCATCGGATTGTTTTCATCGGTAAAACCTATCGTGTGTACACGGCTTTAGGGTACTTTCACACTGGGGCGTCGCGGGCGTTGGCGGTAAAGTGCTGCTATTTTTAGCGGTGCTTTATCGTCGTTTTTGCCACGATTTTCGGCTGCTAGCGGGGCAATTTTAACCCCCGCTAGCGGCCTAAAAAGGGTTAAAACCGCCCGCAAAACGCTGCTACGCTTTGCGGGCGGTTCGGAGGCGCTGCCCATGGATTTCAGTGGGCAGGGGCGCTTTAGGAGTGGCTGGCAGGACTTTTTTTACCGTCCTGCCAGCGCAGCGCCCCAGTGTGAAAGCTTCTATTGATTTGAATTGAAATAGGTTTTCTTGAGCTTTTCAAGCCCTTTTTTTTTTTTTTTTTTTAGCGGCAAAGATTTTCCCACAAACCAATATCCACCTCTTCCTAATTTCAGATGGACGTTTACTGCTTCCTATTCACGGATCTCTTCCTCATCACGAAGCCGGTGAAGAAGGCGGAGAGGACCAAAGTGATCCGCCAGCCCCTATTGGTGGATAAGATCGTCTGCAGGGAGCTGAAGGACACGGGTAGGTCGGCGTTGTCTGGAAATATCGGGCAGCATTGGTTTGTATCTTATTGTAATCGTTGGCAGGCGGCTCGTTGGCTTATAATATTAGATCTTCATTAAGGTACTTACCTAATTAAAATGTGAAAATGCGTCCCGGGTGTGTCCAGCGCCTCGTCTACACATGTTGTGCTTTTCTTTATTTGCACTGACTTCTGGGTAGTTGATCTTTCCCCCGGCCCGGCTCTTTGTCGGGGACTTTGTCCGTGGAGCAGATGTGCTTCGTAGATGAAAGATAAATATTGTCCTTTGTCTGGCTGGGGATCTGACATTTGTGTATCCAGAACAAACACTGAATGGAGGTAACCAGACTGACATGGGAGAGGAGAATACCTGCGGGTTGTAGAGCAGACAGATGACAGAAGGGGCCTCATGACCTTCAGCAGCACGCCCTTTATTTTTATTTTTATAGGACATGTCTGTGTTTTCTATACTAAGCAAGCCAATGTGTAGTTTGCCTTCCCCTTCTCTAACCTGGGGCCCTCCAGCTGTTGTGGAACTACATTTCCCATGAGGCATTGCAAGGCTGGCAGTTACAATTACTCCCAGGGGCATGATGGGACTTGTAGTTCTGCAACCGCTCTACTGCCCCAGGTTGCCTCCCCCCTGGTTTAGGGTGATTCTGTCTCTACAATAAAATAAAAAAGTGCAAAGAAAGTTTTATTACTTGCCAATCCCAATGCCCAAGCTGATGATCCTGACTCTTAAAGCGGAGCTCCACCTAAAAAAAAATTATTAAAAGCCAGCAGCTACAAATACTGCAGCTGCTGACTTTTAATAAATGGACACTTACCTGTCCAGGGTGGCCACGACGTCGGCAGCCGAAGCCGAATCAACCGCTCGTCTCTCGGCTGCCCCCGCCGCTATCCTCGGTGAGGGAATCGGGAAGTGAAGCGTCGCGGCTTCACTGCCCGGTTCCCTACTGCGCATGCGGGAGTAGCGCGACGTGTCCTCAGTGGTCCCTGCTCTGTTCTGGGACCTGTGTGTTTCCCAGAACACAGCGGGGGGGGGGGGGCGTGACTCTATTCCCGGAAGTGGGTGCAAATGCATCCCCCCCTGAAAGGTGCCAAACGCGACACCGGAGGGAGGGTTCCGAAAAGCGGAGGTTCACTTTTTGTGTGGACCTCCGCTTTAATGTGGTTGTAAACCTCAGACATGCAGTATGAACAAAGCACATCCCTCTATAGTGTACACTTGTCTCAGTCCAGAGCACTAAGGGGTTGATTTACTAAAATTAGAGGGTGCAAAATCTGGTGCATCTCTGAAAAAGAAACCAATCAGCTTCCAGGATTTTTTTTTTTGTCAAAGTGATATTAAAGTCTTGTTGTTTTTTTTTGTTTTGTTTTTAAATAACAAACCTGTTATTCTTACCTGCTCTGTGTAATGGTTTTGCACAGAGCAGCCCCGATCCTCCTCCTCCTCCTCTTTTCGGGTCCCTCGCCGGCACTTCTGTCCCCTCCCTCCTGCCCCTGTAGCAAGCAGCTTGCTATGAGGGCACTGAGCCGCTGCTCTGTGTGTCCATTTAGACACGGAGCCGTGTCCCGGCCCCGCCCCTGCCCCCTCTCTCTCCTCATTGGCTCACTGACTTTGATCAACAGCAGCCTGGATCCCGCTGCATGTTGGGACCTCTTCAGCCAGGCGCTGCACCACTACGGGACGCAGCAGGGATGTCAGGGGTCACTGACTTGGAAGTTTCAGATTTAGAAGTTTCATTGCCACCCCCCACATTCCTAACTTTATTATCACCTCTAATGAATTCCTGTAACCTTTTTTCTATGTGTCTGTTTCTACCTCATATAGATCACCGTATTTTCTACTACGTGCATCTTGTTTTTTTGTTTTTTTGTTTGTTTTAGTTTTAATGGATATTTTTTTTATCTGTCCTCTTTCCAGGTTCCTTCTTATTGATCTACCTGAATGAGTTTAGAAGTGCCGTGGCAGCCTATACGTTTCAAGCCAGCGGCCAGTCCCTGTGCCGAGGGTGGGTGGAAGCACTTTACAACGCACAGGTGAGTCTACGTGTTTTCTTGCAATGCATTTAGTATTAGGAAATCCTAAACTGCCACCTAGTGTTAAGCTTGTGTATGACAGTATTGGCAGGAAATAGCGCTCAGGTGGCTGCTTAATACAGTAGTACCTCGGATTACGAGCATAATTTGTTCCAGAAGAATGCTTGTAATCCAAAGCACTTGTATATCAAAGCGAGTTTCCCCATTAGATTTAATGGAAACTCAGATAATGCGTTCCACGGTCACTGCTAGTGTATGCAGTACTGTATGTGGCCACAGGTGCGGGGGCGTCAGACACTCGAAGACGCTTGGAGACACTCGGAGACGCTTGAAACACTCGGGAACGGAGCGTCTCCGCATGTCTCTGAGCATCTCCGAGCATCACCTGTGCCCCCGCACCTCTGGCCACATGCGGTACGGCACACCCCAGCGGCTTGAACCTTTCTCGTTTTTAGCGAGACAACACTCGCAAACCGAGTCAGGATTTTTTTTTTTAAATAGCTCATATTGCGAAACACTCGTAAACCGCGTTACTCGCAATCCGAGGTATTACTGTAATTACATTTTTTAATGGGTCAGTCCCTTGTCAATAGGTTCTATTGGGCTCAGCCTCCCACTTGGCCTCCTGCGTCTCTTGATGACTCCAGGGGTGAGATTTCTGTGCTTGAGTTCTCAGTTGTTACGTAGTTTCCCCTAATGTAGTGGAAAGGAAGCAAAGACGAGATGAGTATAAGTATTTTTGGGGGATTGGGGGGGGCAATTATGTGAGGCTGCTACCTTGGTGATAGGTGAAGGTTCACTTTAAACCTCAAAAACCTGATGTGCATATACCAGTTACAGCCTGATGATGGCACTGTTGCCTATTTTGTCCCCTGTCCACAGTTCTTTAGTCTCACTCTACTTCTACTAGAAAAAAATGCATAGCAATACACTTAGAAAAAAATTGCATGTACAAATGGGATAAAATTTGGTGCAAATGGGATGAAAAAAAAAATGATTAAACAATTTCCTGCGCTGGTCAAAAGTTTTTCATTGATATAAAACAGAAGATACCACATTTGGTCACTAGATGGCGCAGAGTATCCTATTTTCTATAATAATTAGCTCCATCTAGTGGCCAAATGCTGTATTTGTTTCTTATTGGAATGCAGAGTCCTGATCCATAACAGTCAGTAGGATATTGGTGCACAAGGATTCTGATGATTCCATGGATACTGCACTGTTCACTACAGTATTAAATACACACACGTGGTTCTGCAATCTCCTAAAAAATGGTTTGCCGCTAAGTACATGCGCTCTGTCTCCCTAGAACCTCTTGCAACGATTACGTCAAGAGCATGTGCAAAGCCAGCAACAAGGGTCTCACCTTCCGGAAGAGGAGGAGGATATGGAAAGCGGGACCTCCACGCCCAGCTCACCGACCATTCTACGGCGAAGCAGCACTGATATCCCACGCAGGTAAAACCTTATTCCTACCCTACAGTCATATAGCAAATGGCCTTCAATACCCGAGGCTGGCCATACACTAGAATTTCGTACGGAAGTTCTCAGTACATTCCATGACTACAAATGTTGCTTCAAAGTTTAGCAAATGTTCCTAAAATGAAACAAAATTCTACTATGTGTATGGCCAGCTTTACTCCAGCCAATGGGAGGTCCAAGGGGCGCTGTAGGGACTGAGGGCTCTTAGGAGGCCTGGTGGCACCATGAGAGGTTGAGAGGCACTGCGGGTGACTATGTGAGGTTGAGGGGCACTGCGGGTGACCATGATAGGTTGAGGGGCACTGCAGATGACTATGTGGGGTTGAGGGGCACTGTAGGGACTGAGGGCTCTTAGGAGGCCTGGTGGCACCATGAGAGGTCGAGGGGCACTGCGGGTGACTATGTGAGGTTGAGGGGCACTGCGGGTGACCATGTAAGGTTAAGGGGCACTGCAGATGACTATGTGAGGTTGAGGGGCACTGTAGGGACTGAGGGCTCTTAGGAGGCCTGGTGGCACCATGAGATGTTGAGAGGCACTGCGGGTGACTATGTGAGGTTGAGGGGCACTGCGGGTGACCATGTAAGGTTAAGGGGCACTGCAGATGACTATGTGAGGTTGAGGGGCACTGTAGGGACTGAGGGCTCTTAGAAGGCCTGGTGGCACCATGAGAGGTTGAGAGGCACTGCGGGTGATTATGTAAGGTTAAGGGGCACTGCAGATGACTATGTGAGGTTGAGGGGCACTGTAGGGACTGAGGGCTCTTAGAAGGCCTGGTGGCACCATGAGAGGTTGAGAGGCACTGCGGGTGACTATTTGATGTTGAGGGAAACTGTAGGGACTGAGGGTTCTTAGAAGGCCTGGTGGCACCATGAGAGGTCGAGGGGCACTGCAGATGACTGTGAGGTTGAGGGGCACTGTAGGGACTGAGGGTTCTTAGAAGGCCTGGTGGCACCATGAGACGTTGAGGGGCACTGCGGGTGACTATGTGAGGTTGAGGGGCACTGTAGGGACTGAGGGCTCTTAGGAGGCCTGGTGGCACCATGAGACGTTGAGGGGCACTGCGGGTGACTATGTGAGGTTGAGGGGCACTGTAGGGACTGAGGGCTCTTAGAAGGCCTGGTGGCACCATGAGACGTTGAGGGGCACTGCGGGTGACTATGTGAGGTTGAGGGGCACTGTAGGGACTGAGGGCTCTTAGGAGGCCTGGTGGCACCATGAGACGTTGAGGGGCACTGCAGACGACTATGTGAGGTTGAGGGGCACTGTAGGGACTGAGGGCTCTTAGGAGGCCTGGTGGCACCATGAGACGTTGAGGGGCACTGCGGGTGACTATGTGAGGTTGAGGGGCACTGTAGGGACTGAGGGCTCTTAGAAGGCCTGGTGGCACCATGAGACGTTGAGGGGCACTGCAGACGACTATGTGAGGTTGAAGGGCACTTTAGGGACTGAGGGCTGTTAGGTGGCCTGGTGGCACTATGAGAGGTCTAGGGACACTGCAGGCCACTATGGAAGGTTGAGGGGCACTGTAGGGATGGGGGGCTAGTGGCACTTTGAGAGGTTGAGGGGCATTGCAGGGACTGAGGGCTCTTAGGGGGCATTGCCTGGCCGGGCCTGTGGGCAGTGCAGGCCACTATGGGAGGTTAGGTGGCAATATAGGAGGTTAGTGGGTCTGCAGCTACTTCGATGTCTGGGATCAGGAAGGCCATAACCTGCCATGGTCCAGTTGTTGAGAACCTCAACAGCAACTGTTCTGTAACTGTAAACCCTCCATATACCCAGTGACTGTCCTCAGGTGATACACAGAGATGAAAAAAATCCTCCTACATAAGATGTACCTGTTTATCTGCGGTCTTCCCTTCTCTACATCTGTTCAAAGTTCAGCATTTTTAAAGCTCGTCTAAGCTTTCAGAAAGCGGAGTGGGGAGCTGAAGTTACACTCTGCAGAGCTCAGTAAGGAGAGCTGATTGGAGGGAAGGAACACCCCCGCCCCCCTTATTAACACAGCAACAGGGCTGGGGCTGTCAATCACAGGCTGTGTGCTGGAACTCCCTCCCCTGTCACCTTTTGTTATCTTGGTGTCACTGGTGTGACTCTTGCATATAGCAGAGGAACGAGGCAGGAGAAAGAAATTACACTTCGACCCCTTTCACACTGGGGGCAGGAGGTGCGTCGGCGGTGAAGCGCCGCTATTTTTAGCGGCACTTTGCCGCCAATTTCCCGGCGCTATTTGGCCGCTAGCGGTGCGGTTTTACCCCCCGCTAGCGGCCGAGAAAAGGTTAAAAACCACTGCAAAGCGCCTCTGCAGAGGCGCTTTGCTGGCGGGTATAGCCGCGGTGCCCCATTGATTTCAATGGGCAGGGGTGATGGAGGAGGGGTAAACACACCGCTCCAAAGATGCGGCTGGGAGAACGTTATTTACCGTCCTGCCAGCGCCACCGCTCCAGTGTGAGAGCCCCTCGGGGTATCACATTGGAGAGACAGCAGCGGCTCTTTGCAGGCGCTTTTATTTTTAGCGCAATAGCGCCTGCAAACCGCCTCAGTGTGAAAGGGGTCTTAGTGCTTTGGATTGAGACAAGTACACACTGTAGAGGGATAGGCTTTGCTCAGATTTCATGTCTGAGGTTTACAGTCACTCGTTGGGTCCAAGAGAAGAGATCCAGACAGAAGGAAACCTCAGTTTTCCCGTCTTATTTGCAGTTCTTTTGTTGATAATTTGATGCTTCGTTGGTTTACTTGGCCAGTTTTGAGGGTGAATCTCTATCTTGGCACATTAATATTATATCTTTTTTTCTTTTCCAGTCCTTCGGACAGCTCCACAGAAACCATCTCGGTGGTGGTGGTTGACGCCAGTGAAGACCTCTCTTCTCCGGAGGCCGAACAAGGCCCATTTGGCTCCCAGTCTGACGAGATCTCGATTAGCACCACGGAATCCTCCTTGACGCCCACCAGAGAGATGTTTGACAGTATGGAGACCTCGGAGGCGGGTCCAGTGGGGGATTCCAACTACCTGACACTGGAGCCCAACGGGTGCAGGTCCTCTTCCATCGACAGCGCCTACGGGACCCTCTCCCCCACCTCGCTGGAGGAGTTTGTGGAGCGCCAACAACAAGAACTGACAGAAGAAGAGCGGGAGTCCGTCAGTTCCCAGCGTTCCAATTCGTCCCCAAAGCTCAAACGGCGAACCCCAGTCCAGCTCTTGCCGTGCAAGTCCAAGGTCCTGAAATCCAAGTCAGAAGCCAGTCTCCTCCACCTGGTGCCCGTTGGTCCTGCCGACCACCCCGATGACGAAACCCAACTTTCCCAAAGCAAAAGCTTGTGCGAACTTTTTATGTCCCCGGGACCAGAACATTTTCCGGAATCCAACGGCCACGCCGATGGCAGCGGTTGGCATTTTGCCAAAAGGACTAGCTTGGTGGAACGTTCCTCACAGAACGTGGAGGAACACTTGGTAAAGCCCAGGTCCCAGTCGGACTGCACGAGGGTGCAAGTGGTCAACCTAAGCAGCAGCAGCAGCTCCTCCGACCTTTCCGACTCGGGGGAGGCGGGGTTCCCCAAAGACCACGAGAAGTTAACGGATCCGCTGTCTGACCAGCTGGACTCTCTCCCGGAGTTTGAGTTCGACCCGGAGTCCCACGGGTACGGGGGCGAGGACATTGAACTGGACAATACTAACGCTCCTGGCTGTGCCAAGAGTACGATGTCAGATCCTCAGTCGGGGCAGCACAGGAAACTTACCCTGGCCCAGCTTTACAGGATAAGAACCACTTTACTCCTCAATTCCACTCTGACCGCCTCGTAAGTGTCTACAGATCTTCCTTTTATATCTCCAGCTTCATCCCTTTACACCTCGGGGGCGGGAAGGACTGCCTGGTCACGTGACCACTGTGATTGGCTGTCAGAGTGGTCACATGATCGGGAGCCCATCCCACCAGGTCCCAATCATTGGCTGTCTATGACGGCTCAGTCACCGTGCTGGGAGTGTGCTCCCAGAACAGGAACCTCCACACCCATGGACGCAAAGAGGGCGGGGCTTTAATGCGTTACGTGGGCGGCAAAAGGTTAAAGTTCAAATCCAGACAGCATTTTATTTAGTTTTGAACAGAGCGGGGGAGGGGGTTAGAGGCAGTGCCAGAACAAGGTCATCTAGAGCCCAGGGAGAATGTGCCAATCTGCGCCCCCCCCCAGCACAAATTTTCCCTCAAATCCCCCTCATAGTGCAAATCTTCCCCCCCCCATCCCCCTCCCAACACAAATCCCCCCCCCCCAAATCGCCTCTTTTGGCACTCCCTCCCTCTAAATTCCCCCTTCCAACACAAATCACCTCCCCTCAATCTCCTTGTGGCACCCCCTCACACCTCACATGATACCACAGTGCCCAGGGCAGCTGCCCCTCTTGCCCCCCCTCCCTTGTCCTGGCCCTGGTTAGATCCGGATCTCATTGCTGCATCTGTCCCTGTTGGGTAGATTATCTCAGGAACCGGAAGTGACGGGAAATCCCTCCCCTGGGGGACACGGACAACACATTTTTAGCCCCCCCCCCCCCTCCCCCGATCACATTAGGCGATTCCAAATCGCAGCAAGACATGCGTCTGGGTGCCATCACTCTTAATGGCAGCACAAATGCGGTGCGTTTTTTGGGGGCGGGACAAAGTCGCGTTTTCAAAAATTGTGCTCAGATCAGGAGCTTCTTCTGGGAGCGACAAACGTGCAAAGTGCAGCCCATTGACCCTAAAGAACTCGTTTGAATCGCTTGGCGGGGTGGCAGCATGTTGGTTCGTTTTTGCTGGGGGGGGGTAAAAGCTTTGGGGTGGCGGCACGTGAACACCCCTGTTCGCTCTCATTGTAGCTTTAGGGGGAGGGGGGGTGGCGGGAAAAATGTGTCTCAACTTTGAATTTTTAGGCTCCATTCAGACTTGTGCGATTTGTCATGCGACTTTCTACATCAGTCACGTGACAAATCGCACCCCCATTCTTTTCCATAGCACCCGTTTAAATTGGTGCGACTTGAGAAGGTGGCTGCACTACTTTGGTGTGACTTTGATCCATATAATAAAATTGAACCAAAAGTCGCATGAAAGTCACGCTCCAAAGTCGCAGTGGAAATCGTGCAAATTTGGAGATGCGCTCACGTGACCGGAGCCTTACCAGCCCCTAACCACATATCTAAAGTCCGGCTCCATTCACACCGCTGCGACTTGTCCTGCGACTTTGGACACACAGGGGTTCATTTACTAAAAGTGAAGAGTGCAAAAATCCTGGTGCAGCTGTGGATGGGAGCCAATCAGCTTCCAGCTTTTATTGGCAAAGCTTCATTGAACAAGCGGAAATTAAAAGCTGATTGGCTGCCATGAACGGCTGCACCGGATTTTGCACTCTCCAGCTTTATTAAATCATCCCGATAAAGTCGCATGACAAAGTCGCAGCCCATGTATTTCTTACAATGGAAGCGGTTTCAAATGTATGCGACTTAAAGACGCAGCGATATTAAAAAAGGTTCCTGTGCGACTTTCATGCGACTTGAGTGCCACAGACTGCGGTGTAAAGTCACTTCCCTCCGTCCAAAACGAAAACACAAAAGTTTTGCCTTTTAGTTTTACTTTAAGGTATTGAGTTGGTCGCCTGGACCCTCCGCTTTCTTTTAGGGGGCGGAGTTATGACCCCTGCTGATATAATTCTACAGTCTGCACACAATAGGGGGGGGGAGGGGAGGGGGGGGGCAGTTCCAGAAATGATTGCGTCGAGTCACATTTGTGCGTTTTGTGGGAACATTCGCAAAATTGTGCGGCTTTCCCGGCACTGCGATTCTAGAAACGCCCTCTACAGACACAAAACTCTTACTGGCCACCCCAAGAATCAGGGAAGGCCCATTATCTATCGCATGAGTTACATCCGCTTCAGGGCGGCGCCATTTCTCAAGATGGGCAAAAACCACTTCTGAGTCTTTCTTGCCCATTGAAATGAATGGCCTGCGACTGTGACATACGCGATGCGGGAAAACGCACAGAACCGCAGATCTGCTCTCCTGGTATGAAGGGAACCGGAACCAGAACAAGCCGTCATTTCTACCCCATGGTCTCCAAACTGCAGCCCGCTATTCCCCCCACTGACACCAATGATGGGGCACTATTCCTCCCACTGACACCAATGATGGGACACTATTCCTCCCACTGACACCAATGATGGGGCACTATTCCTCCCACTGACACCAATGATGGGACACTATTCCTCCCACTGACACCAATGATGGGGCACTATTCCTCCCACTGACACCAATGATGGGGCACTATTCCTCCCACTGACACCAATGATGGGACACTATTCCTCCCACTGACACCAATGATGGGGCACTATTCCTCCCACTGACACCAATGATGGGGCACTATTCTTCCCAATGACACCAATGATGGGACACTATTCCTCCCACTGACACCAATGATGGGGCACTATTCCTCCCACTGACACCAATGATGGGACACTATTCCCCCCACTGACACCAATGATGGGACACTATTCCTCCCACTGACACCAATGATGGGACACTATACCTCCCACTGACACCAATGATGGGGCACTATTCCTCCCACTGACACCAATGATGGGGCACTATTCCTCCCACTGACACCAATGATGGGACACTATTCCTCCCACTGACACCAATGATGGGGCACTATTCCTCCCACTGACACCAATGATGGGGCACTATTCTTCCCAATGACACCAATGATGGGACACTATTCCTCCCACTGACACCAATGATGGGGCACTATTCCTCCCACTGACACCAATGATGGGACACTATTCCCCCCACTGACACCAATGATGGGACACTATTCCTCCCACTGACACCAATGATGGGACACTATTCCTCCCACTGACACCAATGATGGGACACTATTCCTCCCACTGACACCAATGATGGGACACTATTCCTCCCACTGACACCAATGATGGGACACTATTCCTCCCACTGACACCAATGATGGGACACTATTCCTCCCACTGACACCAATGACGGGACACTATTCTTCCCAATGACACCAATGATGGGACACTATTCCTCCCACTGACACCAATGATGGGACACTATTCCTCCCACTGACACCAATGATGGGACACTATTCCCCCCACTGACACCAATGATGGGACACTATTCCTCCCACTGACACCAATGATGGGACACTATTCCTCCCACTGACACCAATGATGGGACACTATTCCTCCCACTGACACCAATGATGGGACACTATTCCTCCCACTGACACCAATGATGGGGCACTATTCTTCCCACTGACACCAATGATGGGACACTATTCCTCCCACTGACACCAATGATGGGACACTATTCCTCCCACTGACACCAATGATGGGACACTATTCCTCCCACTGATACCAATGATGGGACACTATTCCTCCCACTGATACCAATGATGGGGCACTATTCCCCCCACTGACACCAATGATGGGGCACTATTCCTCCCACTGACACCAATGATGGGACACTATTCCTCCCACTGACACCAATGATGGGACACTAATCCTCCCACTGATACCAATGATGGGACACTATTCCTCCCACTGATACCAATGATGGGGCACTATTCCCCCCACTGACACCAATGATGGGGCACTATTCCTCCCACTGACACCAATGATGGGACACTATTCCTCCCACTGACACCAATGATGGGACACTATTCCTCCCACTGACACCAATGATGGGACACTATTCCTCCCACTGACACCAATGATGGGACACTATTCCTCCCACTGACACCAATGATGGGACACTATTCCTCCCACTGATACCAATGATGGGACACTATTCTTCCCAATGACACCAATGATGGGGCACTATTCCTCCCACTGACACCAATGATGGGACACTATTCCTCCCACTGATACCAATGATGGGACACTATTCCTCCCACTGATACCAATGATGGGGCACTATTCCCCCCACTGACACCAATGATGGGGCACTATTCCTCCCACTGACACCAATGATGGGACACTATTCCTCCCACTGACACCAATGATGGGACACTATTCCTCCCACTGACACCAATGATGGGACACTATTCCTCCCACTGACACCAATGATGGGACACTATTCCTCCCACTGACACCAATGATGGGACACTATTCCTCCCACTGACACCAATGATGGGACACTATTCCTCCCACTGACACCAATGATGGGACACTATTCCTCCCACTGATACCAATGATGGGACACTATTCTTCCCAATGACACCAATGATGGGGCACTATTCCTCCCACTGACACCAATGATGGGACACTATTCCTCCCACTGACACCAATGATGAGACACTATTCCTCCCACTGACACCAATGATGGGACACTATTCCTCCCACTGACACCAATGATGGGACACTATTCCTCCCACTGATACCAATGATGGGACACTATTCCTCCCACTGATACCAATGATGGGACACTATTCTTCCCAATGACACCAATGATGGGGCACTATTCCTCCCACTGACACCAATGATGGGGCACTATTCCTCCCACTGATACCAATGATGGGACACTATTCCTCCCACTGATACCAATGATGGGACACTATTCTTCCCAATGACACCAATGATGGGACACTATTCCTCCCACTGACACCAATGATGGGACACTATTCCTCCCACTGACACCAATGATGGGACACTATTCCTCCCACTGACACCAATGATGGGACACTATTCCTCCCACTGACACCAATGATGGGGCACTATTCCTCCCACTGACACCAATGATGGGACACTATTCCTCCCACTGACACCAATGATGGGACACTATTCCTCCCACTGACACCAATGATGGGACACTATTCCTTCCACTGACACCAATGATGGGACACTATTCCTCCCACTGACACCAATGATGGGGCACTATTCCCCCCACTGACACCAATGATGGGACACTATTCTTCCCAATGACACCAATGATGGGACACTATTCCTCCCACTGACACCAATGATGGGACACTATTCCTCCCACTGACACCAATGATGGGGCACTATTCCTCCCACTGACACCAATGATGGGACACTATTCATCCCACTGACACCAATGATGGGACACTATTCTTCCCACTGACACCAATGATGGGACACTATTCTTCCCACTGACACCAATGATGGGACACTATTCCTCCCACTGACACCAATGATGGGACACTATTCCTCCCACTGACACCAATGATGGGGCACTATTCCTCCCACTGACACCAATGATGGGACACTATTCATCCCACTGACACCAATGATGGGACACTATTCCTCCCACTGACACCAATGATGGGACACTATTCCTCCCACTGACACCAATGATGGGACATTATTCCTCCCACTGATACCAATGATGGGGCACTATTCCTCCCACTGATACCAATGATGGGACACTATTCTTCCCAATGACACCAATGATGGGGCACTATTCCTCCCACTGACACCAATGATGGGGCACTATTCCTCCCACTGATACCAATGATGGGACACTATTCCCCCCACTGACACCAATGATGGGGCACTATTCCTCCCACTGATACCAATGATGGGACACTATTCCTCCCACTGACACCAATGATGGGGCACTATTCCTCCCACTGATACCAATGATGGGACACTATTCCTCCCACTGATACCAATGATGGGACACTATTCCCCCCACTGACACCAATGATGGGGCACTATTCCCCCCACTGATACCAATGATGGGGCACTATTCATCCCACTGACACCAATGATGGGGCACTATTCCTCCTACTGACACCAATGATGGGACACTATTCCTCTCACTGACACCAATGATGGGGCACTATTCCTCCCACTGACACCAATGATGGGACACTATTCCTCCCACTGATACCAATGATGGGGCACTATTCCCCCCACTGATACCAATGATGGGGCACTATTCCTCCCACTGACACCAATGATGGGACACTATTCCTCCCACTGACACAAATGATGGGGCACTATTCCCCCCACTGACACCAAAGATGGGACACTATTCCTCCCACTGACACCAATGATGGGACACTATTCCCCCCACTGATACCAATGATGGGGCACTATTCCTCCCACTGACACCACAGATGGGGCACTATTCCTCCCACTGACACCAATGATGGGACACTATTCCTCCCACTGACACCAATGATGGGGCACTATTCCTCCCACTGACACCAATGATGGGGCACTATTCCTCCCACTGACACCAATGATGGGGCACTATTCCTCCCACTGACACCAATGATGGGGCACTATTCCTCCCACTGACACCAATGATGGGACACTATTCCTTCCACTGATACCAATGATGGGGCACTATTCCCCCCACTGACACCAATGATGGGACACTATTCCTCCCACTGACACCAATGATGGGACACTATTCCTCCCACTGACACCAATGATGGGGCACTATTCCTCCCACTGACACCAATGATGGGGCACTATTCCTCCCACTGACACCAATGATGGGACACTATTCCTTCCACTGATACCAATGATGGGGCACTATTCCCCCCACTGACACCAATGATGGGACACTATTCCTCCCACTGACACCAATGATGGGACACTATTCCCCCCACTGACACCAATGATGGGACACTATTCCTCCCACTGACACCAATGATGGGGCACTATTCCTCCCACTGACACCAATGATGGGGCACTATTCCTCCCACTGACACCAATGATGGGACACTATTCCCCCCACTGACACCAATGATGGGACACTATTCCTCCCACTGACACCAATGATGGGACACTATTCCTCCCACTGATACCAATGATGGGGCACTATTCCTCCCACTGACACCAATGATGGGACACTATTCCTCCCACTGATACCAATGATGGGACACTATTCCTCCCACTGACACCAATGATGGGACACTATTCCTCCCACTGATACCAATGATGGGGCACTATTCCTCCCACTGACACCAATGATGGGACACTATTCCTCCCACTGATACCAATGATGGGACACTATTCCTCCCACTGACACTAATGATGGGACACTATTCCTCCCACTGACACCAATGATGGGACACTATTCCTCCCACTGACACTAATAATGGGGCACTATTCCCCCCACTGACACCAATGATGGGACACTATTCCTCCCACTGATACCAATGATGGGGCACTATTCCCCCCACTGACACCAATGATGGGGCACTATTCCCCCCACTGACACCAATGATGGGACACTATTCCCCCCACTGATACCAATGATGGGGCACTATTCCCCCCACTGACACCAATGATGGGGCACTATTCCCCCCACTGACACCAATGATGGGGCACTATTCCTCCCACTGACACCAATGATGGGGCACTATTCCTCCCACTGACACCAATGATGGGGCACTATTCCTCCCACTGATACCAATGATGGGACACTATTCCTCCCACTGACACCAATGATGGGGCACTATTCCCCCCACTGACACCAATGATGGGACACTATTCCCCCCACTGACACCAATGATGGGGCACTATTCCCCCCACTGACACCAATGATGGGGCACTATTCCCCCCACTGACACCAATGATGGGGCACTATTCCTCCCACTGACACCAATGATGGGACACTATTCCTCCCACTGATACCAATGATGGGACACTATTCCTCCCACTGACACCAGTGATGGGGCACTATTCCTCCCACTGACACCAATGATGGGGCACTATTCCTCCCACTGACACCAATGATGGGACACTATTCCTCCCACTGATACCAATGATGGGACACTATTCCTCCCACTGACACCAGTGATGGGGCACTATTCCTCCCACTGACACCAATGATGGGACACTATTCCTCCCACTGACACCAATGATGGGACACTATTCCTCCCACTGATACCAATGATGGGGCACTATTCCCCCCACTGACACCAATGATGGGGCACTATTCCCCCCACTGACACCAATGATGGGGCACTATTCCTCCCACTGACACCAATGATGGGACACTATTCCTCCCACTGATACCAATGATGGGGCACTATTCCTCCCACTGACACCAATGATGGGACACTATTCCTCCCACTGACACCAATGATGGGACTTTATTCCTCCCACTGATACCAATGATGGGGCACTATTCCCCCCACTGACACCAATGATGGGGCACTATTCCCCCCACTGACACCAATGATGGGGCACTATTCCTCCCACTGACACCAATGATGGGACACTATTCCTCCCACTGATACCAATGATGGGGCACTATTCCTCCCACTGACACCAATGATGGGACACTATTCCTCCCACTGACACCAATGATGGGACACTATTCCTCCCACTGACACCAATGATGGGGCACTATTCCTCCCACTGACACCAATGATGGGACACTATTCCTCCCACTGACACCAATGATGGGGCACTATTCCTCCCACTGACACCAATGATGGGACACTATTCCTCCCACTGACACCAATGATGGGACACTATTCATCCCACTGACACCAATGATGGGACACTATTCCTCCCACTGACACCAATGATGGGACACTATTCCTCCCACTGACACCAATGATGGGACACTATTCCTCCCTCTGACACCAATGATGGGACACTATTCCTCCCACTGACACCAATGATGGGACACTATTCCTCCCACTGACACCAATGATGGGACACTATTCATCCCACTGACACCAATGATGGGGCACTATTCCTCCCACTGACACCAATGATGGGACACTATTCCTCCCACTGACACCAAAGATGGGGCACTATTCCTCCCTCTGACACCAATGATGGGACACTATTCCTCCCACTGACACCAATGATGGGACACTATTCCTCCCACTGACACCAATGATGGGACACTATTCATCCCACTGACACCAATGATGGGGCACTATTCCTCCCACTGACACCAATGATGGGACACTATTCCTCCCACTGACACCAAAGATGGGGCACTATTCCTCCCACTGACACCAAAGATGGGGCACTATTCCTCCCACTGATACCAATGATGGGGCACTATTCCTCCCACTGACACCAATGATGGGACACTATTCCTCCCACTGACACCAATGATGGGACACTATTCCTCCCACTGACACCAATGATGGGACACTATTCATCCCACTGACACCAATGATGGGGCACTATTCCTCCCACTGACACCAATGATGGGACACTATTCCTCCCACTGACACCAAAGATGGGGCACTATTCCTCCCACTGACACCAAAGATGGGGCACTATTCCTCCCACTGATACCAATGATGGGGCACTATTCCTCCCACTGATACCAATGATGGGGCACTATTCCCCCCACTGACACCAATGATGGGGCACTATTCCTCCCACTGACACCAAAGATGGGGCACTATTCCTCCCACTGACACCAAAGATGGGGCACTATTCCTCCCACTGACACCAAAGATGGGGCACTATTCCTCCCACTGACACCAATGATGGGGCACTATTCCCCCCCACTGACACCAATGATGGGGCACTATTCCCCCCACTGACACCAATGATGGGGCACTATTCCTCCCACTGACACCAATGATGGGGCACTATTCCTCCCACTGACACCAATGATGGGGCACTATTCCTTCCACTGATACCAATGATGGGACACTATTCCTCCCACTGACACCAATGATGGGGCACTATTCCTCCCACTGACACCAATGATGGGACACTATTCCTACCACTGACACCAATGATGGGGCACTATTCCTCCCAGTGACACCAATGATGGGGCACTATTCCTCCCACTGACACCAATGATGGGACACTATTCCTCCCACTGACACCAATAATGGGGCACTATTCCTCCCAGTGATACCAATGATGGGGCACTATTCCTCCCACTGATACCAATGATGGGACACTATTCCTCCCACTGACACCAATGATGGGGCACTATTCCTCCCACTGACACCAATGATGGGACACTATTCCTACCACTGACACCAATGATGGGGCACTATTCCTCCCAGTGACACCAATGATGGGGCACTATTCCTCCCACTGACACCAATGATGGGACACTATTCCTCCCACTGACACCAATAATGGGGCACTATTCCTCCCAGTGATACCAATGATGGGGCACTATTCCTCCCACTGACACCAATGATGGGGCACTATTCCTTCCACTGACACCAATGATGGGGTACTATTCCTCCCACTGATACCAATGATGGGGCACTATTCCTCCCACTGACACCAAAGATGGGGCACTATTCCTCCCACTGACACCAAAGATGGGGCACTATTCCTCCAACTGACACCAATGATGGGGCACTATTCCTCCCACTGACACCAATGATGGGGCACTATTCCTCCCACTGATACCAATGATGGGGCACTATTCCCCCCACTGACACCAATGATGGGGCACTATTCCTCCCACTGACACCAATGATGGGGCACTATTCCTCCCACTGACACCAAAGATGGGGCACTATTCCTCCCACTGACACCAAAGATGGGGCACTATTCCTCCCACTGACACCAATGATGGGGCACTATTCCTCCCACTGATACCAATGATGGGGCACTATTCCCCCCCACTGACACCAATGATGGGGCACTATTCCTCCCACTGACACCAAAGATGGGGCACTATTCCTCCCACTGACACCAATGATGGGGCACTATTCCTCCCACTGACACCAATGATGGGGCACTATTCCTCCCACTGACACCAATGATGGGGCACTATTCCCCCCACTGATACCAATGATGGGGCACTATTCCCCCCACTGACACCAATGATGGGGCACTATTCCTCCCACTGACACCAAAGATGGGGCACTATTCCTCCCACTGACACCAAAGATGGGGCACTATTCCTCCCACTGACACCAATGATGGGGCACTATTCCTCCCACTGATACCAATGATGGGGCACTATTCCCCCCCACTGACACCAATGATGGGGCACTATTCCTCCCACTGACACCAAAGATGGGGCACTATTCCTTCCACTGATACCAATGATGGGACACTATTCCTCCCACTGACACCAATGATGGGGCACTATTCCTCCCACTGACACCAATGATGGGACACTATTCCTCCCACTGACACCAATGATGGGGCACTATTCCTCCCACTGACACCAATGATGGGACACTATTCCTCCCACTGACACCAATAATGGGGCACTATTCCTCCCAGTGATACCAATGATGGGGCACTATTCCTCCCACTGATACCAATGATGGGACACTATTCCTCCCACTGACACCAATGATGGGACACTATTCCTCCCACTGACACCAATGATGGGGCACTATTCCTCCCACTGACACCAATGATGGGACACTATTCCTCCCACTGACACCAATAATGGGGCACTATTCCTCCCACTGACACCAATGATGGGGCACTATTCCTCCCACTGACACCAATGATGGGACACTATTCCTCCCACTGATACCAATGATGGGGCACTATTCCTCCCAGTGATACCAATGATGGGGCACTATTCCTCCCACTGACACCAATGATGGGACACTATTCCTTCCACTGACACCAATGATGGGACACTATTCCTCCCACTGACACCAATGATGGGGCACTATTCCTCCCACTGACACCAATGATGGGACACTATTCCTCCCACTGACACCAATAATGGGGCACTATTCCTCCCAGTGATACCAATGATGGGGCACTATTCTTCCCACTGACACCAATGATGGGGCACTATTCCTCCCACTGATACCAATGATGGGACACTATTCCCCCCACTGACACCAATGATGGGACACTATTCCTCCCACTGATACCAATGATGGGACACTATTCCTCCCACTGATACCAATGATGGGACACTATTCCTCCCACTGATACCAATGATGGGGCACTATTCCTCCCACTGACACCAATGATGGGGCACTATTCCTCCCACTGATACCAATGATGGGGCACTATTCCTCCCACTGACACCAAAGACGGGGCACTATTCCTCCCACTGACACCAAAGATGGGGCACTATTCCTCCCACTGACACCAAAGATGGGGCACTATTCCACTGACACCAATGATGGGGCACTATTCCTCCCACTGATACCAATGATGGGGCACTATTCCCCCCACCGACACCAATGATGGGACACTATTCCTCCCACTGACACCAATGATGGGGCACTATTCCTCCCACTGACACCAATGATGGGGCACTATTCCTCCCACTGACACCAATGATGGGACACTATTCCTCCCACTGACACCAATAATGGGGCACTATTCCTCCCACTGACACCAATGATGGGACACTATTCCTCCCACTGACACCAATGATGGGACACTATTCCTCCCACTGACACCAATGATGGGGCACTATTCCTCCCACTGACACCAATGATGGGACACTATTCCTCCCACTGACACCAATAATGGGGCACTATTCCTCCCACTGACACCAATAATGGGGCACTATTCCTCCCACTGACACCAATGATGGGGCACTATTCCTCCCACTGACACCAATGATGGGACACTATTCCTTCCACTGACACCAATGATGGGACACTATTCCTCCCACTGACACCAATAATGGGGCACTATTCCTCCCAGTGATACCAATGATGGGACACTATTCCTCCCACTGACACCAATGATGGGACACTATTCCTCCCACTGACACCAATGATGGGGCACTATTCCTCCCACTGACACCAATGATGGGACACTATTCCTCCCACTGACACCAATAATGGGGCACTATTCCTCCCACTGACACCAATAATGGGGCACTATTCCTCCCACTGACACCAATGATGGGGCACTATTCCTCCCACTGACACCAATGATGGGACACTATTCCTCCCACTGATACCAATGATGGGGCACTATTCCTCCCAGTGATACCAATGATGGGACACTATTCCTCCCACTGACACCAATGATGGGGCACTATTCCTTCCACTGACACCAATGATGGGGCACTATTCCTCCCACTGATACCAATGATGGGGCACTATTCCTCCCACTGACACCAATGATGGGACACTATTCCTCCCACTGATACCAATGATGGGACACTATTCCTCCCACTGACACCAATGATGGGGCACTATTCCTCCCACTGACACCAATGATGGGACACTATTCCTCCCACTGATACCAATGATGGGACACTATTCCTCCCACTGACACCAATGATGGGGCACTATTCCTCCCACTGACACCAATGATGGGACACTATTCCTCCCACTGACACCAATAATGGGGCACTATTCCTCCCAGTGATACCAATGATGGGACACTATTCCTCCCACTGACACCAATGATGGGACACTATTCCTCCCACTGACACCAATGATGGGGCACTATTCCTCCCACTGACACCAATGATGGGACACTATTCCTCCCACTGACACCAATAATGGGGCACTATTCCTCCCACTGACACCAATAATGGGGCACTATTCCTCCCACTGACACCAATGATGGGGCACTATTCCTCCCACTGACACCAATGATGGGACACTATTCCTCCCACTGATACCAATGATGGGGCACTATTCCTCCCAGTGATACCAATGATGGGACACTATTCCTTCCACTGACACCAATGATGGGGCACTATTCCTCCCACTGACACCAATGATGGGGCACTATTCCTTCCACTGACACCAATGATGGGGCACTATTCCTCCCACTGATACCAATGATGGGGCACTATTCCTCCCACTGATACCAATGATGGGGCACTATTCCTCCCACTGACACCAATGATGGGACACTATTCCTCCCACTGATACCAATGATGGGGCACTATTCCCCTCACTGACACCAATGATGGGACACTATTCCTCCCACTGATACCAATGATGGGACACTATTCCTCCCACTGACACCAATGATGGGGCACTATTCCTCCCACTGACACCAATGATGGGACACTATTCCTCCCACTGATACCAATGATGGGGCACTATTCCTCCCACTGACACCAATGATGGGGCACTATTCCTCCCACTGACACCAATGATGGGACACTATTCCTCCCACTGATACCAATGATGGGACACTATTCCTCCCACTGACACCAATGATGGGGCACTATTCCTCCCACTGACACCAATGATGGGACACTATTCCTCCCACTGACACCAATGATGGGGCACTATTCCTCCCACTGACACCAATGATGGGACACTATTCCTCCCACTGACACCAATAATGGGGCACTATTCCTCCCACTGACACCAATAATGGGGCACTATTCCTCCCACTGACACCAATGATGGGGCACTATTCCTCCCACTGACACCAATGATGGGACACTATTCCTCCCACTGATACCAATGATGGGGCACTATTCCTCCCACTGACACCAATGATGGGACACTATTCCTCCCACTGACACCAATGATGGGGCACTATTCCTTCCACTGACACCAATGATGGGGCACTATTCCTCCCACTGATACCAATGATGGGGCACTATTCCTCCCACTGACACCAATGATGGGACACTATTCCTCCCACTGATACCAATGATGGGACACTATTCCTCCCACTGACACCAATGATGGGGCACTATTCCTCCCACTGACACCAATGATGGGACACTATTCCTCCCACTGATACCAATGATGGGACACTATTCCTCCCACTGACACCAATGATGGGACACTATTCCTCCCACTGACACCAATAATGGGGCACTATTCCTCCCACTGACACCAATGATGGGGCACTATTCCTTCCACTGACACCAATGATGGGGCACTATTCCTTCCACTGACACCAATGATGGGACACTATTCCTCCCACTGATACCAATGATGGGACACTATTCCTCCCACTGACACCAATGATGGGGCACTATTCCTCCCACTGACACCAATGATGGGACACTATTCCTCCCACTGACACCAATAATGGGGCACTATTCCTCCCAGTGATACCAATGATGGGACACTATTCCTCCCACTGACACCAATGATGGGACACTATTCCTCCCACTGACACCAATGATGGGGCACTATTCCTCCCACTGACACCAATGATGGGGCACTATTCCTCCCACTGACACCAATGATGGGACACTATTCCTCCCACTGACACCAATAATGGGGCACTATTCCTCCCACTGACACCAATAATGGGGCACTATTCCTCCCACTGACACCAATGATGGGGCACTATTCCTCCCACTGACACCAATGATGGGACACTATTCCTCCCACTGATACCAATGATGGGGCACTATTCCTCCCAGTGATACCAATGATGGGACACTATTCCTCCCACTGACACCAATGATGGGGCACTATTCCTCCCACTGACACCAATGATGGGGCACTATTCCTTCCACTGACACCAATGATGGGGCACTATTCCTCCCACTGATACCAATGATGGGGCACTATTCCTCCCACTGATACCAATGATGGGGCACTATTCCTCCCACTGACACCAATGATGGGACACTATTCCTCCCACTGATACCAATGATGGGGCACTATTCCCCTCACTGACACCAATGATGGGACACTATTCCTCCCACTGATACCAATGATGGGACACTATTCCTCCCACTGACACCAATGATGGGGCACTATTCCTCCCACTGACACCAATGATGGGACACTATTCCTCCCACTGATACCAATGATGGGGCACTATTCCTCCCACTGACACCAATGATGGGGCACTATTCCTCCCACTGACACCAATGATGGGACACTATCCCCCCCACTGACAAAGGGACATTGTCTTCTTGCACTGGCCCCCTAATGTCTTTAGGACTTTATCTGTATATTTTGGAGTCGCCTGATTTGAACCTTTTGAGAAACTTTCTGTTTTTTTTGTTACAATTTTTTGTTATTTGATGACATTGATTGATTTTTTCTTCCAGTGAGGTTTAATGACGCGGAACTGACACAGGCCTACCAGCAATATCGGGGGAAAGGTGTACATAAGACGGCATTCACCAGGCAGATGTCACCTCCATCAAGATGGCTTCTTCTGGAAGAACCTCCCGTCCCGCCACCTCCCAGAACGCAGCGACACACGAGTGGCAAAGCAACTTGATTCTTCCAAACATTTTTTGGAAAACTTTTATTAATCCCCCAAAAACTATAAACTGAACTTACGTTTGCACTTTGAGCAATAATGAAAAAAACGAACTCTGAAGAGGAAAAAAAACGTGGCATAAAATGCCAGAAAATTTCAGCCAGTCGATGGATCGGAACTTTCCGGAAAGATCCCGAGATTTCCCCTTAAAACGACTCCTGTGACTGGACTTCCCGCCCCCGTCCTCCCCGCCCCCGTCCTTCCCGCCCCCGTCCTCCCCGCCCCCGTCCTCCCCGCCCCCGTCCTCCCCGCCCCCGTCCTCCCCGCCCCCGTCCTCCCCGCCCCCGCCCCCGTCCTCCCCACCCCCGTCCTCCCCGCCCCCGTCCTTCCCGCCCCCGTCCTCCCCGCCCCCGTCCTTCCATTCTGACTTCCTCTCCAGACTCCTGACGCTGACGTCCCTGCCGCCATTTTGTCTCTTAGCGCCAGTTTATTTTGCGCCCAGAAAGGGCGTTTCCTGGGGGGGGTTGGGAAGAGTAGAGATTTTTTTTTCCATTGGATCTTCCGCTCTTCTTCAGAAAGCTTCTGTATGTGACCAAAGTGGGGGGGGGGGTGTGACTCTCCTATAGATGTAGGATGGAATTACGACTTGGCGGCGTCACTTGGCGCCCGATGTCGGCATCCATGGATATTGCGGACGGGTTTAAGCAAGTGGAATTTTTTTATTACACATACAAAGCCTCTTAGCGAAGTATCTGGAAGAAGAACTGTCTGTGTTGCCCATTGCGACCATTTAAAGGGCCCTCGTGGGGTTGGGTGATTAGAAGGCATTGGTTGGATCACAGAGGGGGGGGAGGGGCAGGTATCCCGGTGAGAATGACCAGGAGGCACATACCGGCCAATCCTCGCTTGAGCTGTTCTACTTCCCTGACAGCAGCAGGAAGGGCCCATTACCACTGCCACGTCGCGGTAACGCATGGCCAAGGGGCGTGGCCACATTGGGGGCGCCATTTATCCTCAATGGCACCCCAATCTTCTTGAATTGCGCTGCGTCGCCCTACAGAAAATAGTTTGTGGTCTTTTTGGGAAGTTTGGGTGTATTGGCAGCATGCAAGGCGCGTTGGCGTGGAACATTATGGCGCCACGCAACTGTAAATGGGACCTCAACGGCCTTTTGGGCTTGTCAATGGCATCTCTTTGAGAAGCTTCTGATACCATTTACATGGGCGCAGAGGGACCATGGGCATCCAGGGCTGGGCATCCAGCCCCTATACGGTTGTGTCCATTGATATGTACTGGCTGCTGGTCACCACTGATTGGGCCTCAATGTGAATGAGCGCTCTAGAATTCGTGGACCTCCTTTTGATTTGAAGTTGGCCCAAACCCAGGCGCCAAATGATATCGGGCCGCTGGCCCATCCAGCTACGGCCATGGAGTTCTCCACCCGGCAGCTGCACTCAACAAAGGGGCAAGGGTGGTGGCTGATGCCATTGACCAGATATGGCCATGTGACCATAATATTGTCACCAGCTGCCCTTCTGCCACACATAACCAAGGGGCGGGGATGCTGGCTGATGTCATTATCCACATGGCCATACTTGGACAACGCCATTGACCAGATAAGGCCATGCGGCCATCTTAGGTCAGTGGTCTCACCAGCTGGCCCAATCGGCTGCAGCCAAAGAATTCTCCGCCGCCCGTAATGAAGAAATGAAGCTGGTTGATGTCTTTATCTCAATATGACCACGGCGGCCATGTTGGGTCAATGGTGTCCCCACCTGGCCCAGTTGGCTGTGAATTCTCCACCCCGCTGCCACTTGCAACCAAGGGGGCGAGGATGTTGGCTGATGTCATTATGCCAAAATGGCCAGACTTGGACAACGCCATTAGATATGGCCATACTAGGTCACTGGCGTCGGTGATTACTGGCCCAAGCGGCCACAAAATTCTTCGACCCTCAGCCCAACGTAACAAAGGGGCGGGGATGATGTCATTATCCAGATTTGGCCACACGGCTTTCCTTGGACATTGACCAGATATGGCCATGCGGAAATGTTTGGTCAATAATGGCGCCAACTGGCCCAATTGTCTGCCGCCACAGAATTCTCCACCCCACAGCCGCACATAACAAAGGGGTGAGGATGATGGCTGATGTCACATGTGGCCATATTGGGTCAATGGTGTCACCAGCATGCCTGCCTGGCGGGGGAATTCCATGGCTGTCGCTGTTTGGGCCGGGCAAACCTGCCAATCCTATTGGTTTGGAACCTTAGTTCATCACAACTCCTGACCAGCTTCAAGTGGCTCTTGGGTCCCTATAGACTTTCATGGTCATTTGAAACCCCCTTGAGGCTAACAAAGATGGCGGACACCTGGCCCTCAATCCCTTCCTTTCTACACCACAGCAGTGTACAGGATCGGGCCTGCGTGTGTGAATGTGCCCAGAAATGGCGCCCTATAGAGAAGACGCTGGTTGCGATGGCTACTCCACACCCACCTTTCCTATGCTGACCGAGGCCTGGGGGGGTGGGGGGGGGTCTATGTATAAAACTTTCGATGTGCGGCTGCGTCAAAACATTTACACAATCAGAGGTAAAGTTGCCATACTTACCGGTTATGTGTGAATCCCATATCAGCGCCATCTAGTGGCCACAAAATATATATATTTTTCTTCATTTAGCGTTATGGCCACTAGGTGGCGATGGTGATACACAAATCGCACACAATAGAGGAAATACAGCGATTTTTTTGGGCCCTGATTGTGCACATGGAACGTTTTATACATGGATAGGATACAGGACTTCAGAACGTCCCCGCATGCCTTGTTCTGTCCTCACAGCAGCCCGGGTGCAACGATAGGCGGCCATTTTTATTTATTTTTTGTAAGCGCACAGTGACAGTATTACCCCTCCCCCTCCCCGGACATGGTGCTTGCCAACATTTTAAATTATTTCTTTTTTTTTTCTCTTGAAAATATTTGTAGAACTAATATTCTTTTTTTTTTGTGACTTTATTTAAACGTTCGAAGGGCACTTTATTTGTAAAAAAAAAAAAAGATATATATTCGCTAAACGTTCCCTGTGGAATTATTAATGAGCTACCTGTACAGGAATATTACCGTATTATCTCCGCATGTCTCCACCCCTTACACTCCCCTCTTCTCTGATTGGTCGTCTTCTCCTTTAATTTTCCTCCAAGCCGGCCTACATGCGATGGGGGGGGATGGGCCATGCTGAACGCAGCCTATCCGCTCCAAAGGATTCCGTGAAATCACAACCTAGTGGTTGGGCTGGATTTTTGCCGCCTCGGGATGGCCACGCCCATCGCCTGTAGGCGGGTCCTAATTTTGTTCTTCTTCTTGTACATTTATAATGTTACTTTGTATTCTGTCTGCAGGAAGCCGGCGACGCTTTACGGCGAGCCGGGCGCGTTTTTTTTTTCCCGCCCCTCTTTTTTTATTTATTAAGCATTTATTAGTTTCTTAAACTTGTATCATTTTTTTTGTAAAAAAGTGGAAAAGAATTTTCCTAATAATTTGGAAATAAAAATATTAATTCAAAAACCTCTACGAATGTTTACTGTGTTTTATGTTTTGTGGTCCCCCCCTCCCCCCTCCCCGACCCGCCCACATTTTTCTGTTTTCATTACATATATATTGTAGTCCCTGCGATGTCATCACTGGGTCTCTGTGCTTCTCTATACAATGCAGGCAGATCCTGTGGGAGGGGTTAGCAGGGTGCTGTATATACTGGTGGGAGGGATTAGGGTGCTGTATATACTGGTGGGAGGGGCCTGCAGGGTGTTGTACATACTGGTGGGAGGGGCCTGCAGGGTGTTGTACATACTGGTGGGAGGGATTAGGGTGTTGTACATACTGGTGGGAGGGGTTAGCAGGGTGCTGTACATACTGGTGGGAGGAGCCAGCAGGGTGCTGTACATACTAGTGGGAGGGGCCGGCAGGGTGCTGTACATACTGGTGGGAGGGGCCGGCAGGGTGCTGTACATACTGGTGGGAGGGGTTGGCAGGGGGCTGTACATACTGGTGGGAGGGGTTAGCAGGGTGCTGTACTTACTGGTGGGAGGGGTTGGCAGGGTGCTGTACTTACTGGTGGGAGGGGTTGGCAGGGTGCTGTACATACTGGTGGGAGGGGCCGGCAGGGTGCTGTACATACTGGTGGGAGGGGCCGGTAGGGTGCTGTACATACTGGTGGGAGGGGCCGGCAGGGTGCTGTACATACTGGTGGGAGGGGCCGGCAGGGTGCTGTACATACTGGTGGGAGGGGCCGGCGGGGTGCTGTACATACTGGTGGGAGGGGCCGGCAGGGGGCTGTACATACTGGTGGGAGGGGCCGGCAGGGGGCTGTACATACTGGTGGGAGGGGTTAGCAGGGTGCTGTACATACTGGTGGGAGGGGCCAGCAGGGTGCTGTACTTACTGGTGGGAGGGGCCAGCAGGGTGCTGTACATACTGGTGGGAGGGGTTAGCAGGGTGCTGTACATACTGGTGGGAGGGGCCAGCAGGGTGCTGTACATACTGGTGGGAGGGGCCAGCAGGGTGCTGTACATACTAGTGGGAGGGGTTAGCAGGGTGCTGTACATACTGGTGGGAGGGGCCGGCAGGGGGCTGTACATTGTTTCCTGAAAACATCACAGCACCCGGCCTCAGTACTCCTCAAGAGCCTCTAGTCCTAATGTAAGCAGTGGGCAGGCTTGTGGGAGGAGTTATGCAAAAATAACAGGGCCTCTGTGCTTCTCTATGCAATGGAGGCAGATCATGGCTGGCTGACTGCTGTACATAGTTTCCTGCCTCAGTACTCCTCCCAAGAGCTCTCACTCCTTACGCCAGCAGTGGGCGGGCTCTAGACATGTGGGCGGGCTCTAGACATGTGCAATTCGTTTTGTTCCAAATTAGAAATTCAACAACTCGTTAATTCGGAAATATTAGAATGAATGAAACCCGTATAACAAATTTTTCCGAAATTCCAACATTCGAAGATCTGAAAATTCTAAATACCGAATTTTGATAACGAATGAAAGGAACCCATTTGTGGGCGGGGCACGTGTCGTCTAGCAGGCTGCTGGGAGGAGTTCTGCAGCTATAACTGGGTCTCTGTGCTTCTCTATGCAGTGCGGGTAGATCCTGTGGGAGGGGCTGACAACGTGCCGTACATAACTACCTGCCTCACTACTACTTTCAAGGGCCCTCAGTCCTGATGCCAGCAGTGGGCGGGCTCTTGGGAGGAGGAGTTCTGCAAAAATAACAGGGCCTTTGTGCTTCTCTAGGCAATATAGGCAGATTATGACTGGTGTCAGAGTGCTGTACATGGCTGAAAACATTACAGCCGCTGGCCCCACCGCTCCTCTCAAGAGCTTTAAGTCCTAATGTAAGCAGTGGGCGGGCTCTTGGGAGGAGTTATTCTAATCTAACTGGGTCTCTGTGCTTCTCTATGCAATGCAGGCAGGTCATGGCTGGTGGGAGGAGCCTGTACATGGCTTCCTGAAAACATCACAGCACCCTGGCATCAGTACTCCTCCCTGATGTAAGCAGTGGGCGGGCTCTTGGGAGGAGTTATGCAAATATCAAAATGCCTTTGCTGAGTTGGATGTCAGTTTCGGAGGAGGAAGGGGCGTTCCTAGACAGATTATATTTGCATACAGAGACCGCCCTAGGTAACGCCCACATGTGACGCTGAGCCTCTAATTATTTAAAGGACCAAACTCCAATGAATGAAAGGGGGGCGGGGCCAGGGACAGTCAAGGTTGGGGAGGAAAGGGCTAGATGATGATGGACGTCCTCCAGCCCAGGAAATGAGGCGGGGCCTCTGTCTGACCCCCTGAAGCTTCTAATGCCCATTGTGAGGAGCTGAAACGGTGGGTAATGGGGTGCAAAAAGTGGAGTTTGCCTTTTAAGTGAGTGCGTTGGGGCTGATGGGGGGGAGGAACCACTGCTGGGGGGCGGGGCCAATGAAAGCCCGGTGGGTGTTGTCATAGCCGGTGGGTGTTGTCATAGCCGGTGGGTGGCGTCATAGCCGGTGGGTGGAGTCATAGCCGGTGGGTGGCGTCATAGCCGGTGGGTGTTGTCATAGCCGGTGGGTGGCGTCATAGCCGGTGGGTGGAGTCATAGCCGGTGGGTGTTGTCATAGCCGGTGGGTGGAGTCATAGCCGGTGGGTGGAGTCATAGCCGGTGGGTGGAGTCATAGCCGGTGGGTGGCGTCATAGCCGGTGGGTGGAGTCATAGCCGGTGGGTGGAGTCTTAGCCGGTGGGTGGAGTCATAGCCGGTGGGTGGAGTCATAGCCGGTGGGTGGAGTCATAGCCGGTGGGTGTTGTCATAGCCGGTGGGTGTTGTCATAGCCGGTGGGTGGCGTCATAGCCGGTGGGTGGAGTCATAGCCGGTGGGTGGAGTCATAGCCGGTGGGTGGCGTCATAGCCGGAGGGTGGCGTCATAGCCGGTGGGTGTTGTCATAGCCGGTGGGTGTTGTCATAGCCGGTGGGTGGCGTCATAGCCGGTGGGTGGAGTCATAGCCGGTGGGTGGAGTCATAGCCGGTGGGTGGCGTCATAGCCGGTGGGTGGCGTCATAGCCGGTGGGTGGAGTCATAGCCGGTGGGTGTTGTCATAGCCGGTGGGTGTTGTCATAGCCGGTGGGTGGAGTCATAGCCGGTGGGTGGAGTCATAGCCGGTGGGTGGCGTCATAGCCGGTGGGTGGAGTCATAGCCGGTGGGTGGAGTCTTAGCCGGTGGGTGGAGTCTTAGCCGGTGGGTGGAGTCATAGCCGGTGGGTGGAGTCATAGCCGGTGGGTGTTGTCATAGCCGGTGGGTGGCGTCATAGCCGGTGGGTGGCGTCATAGCCGGTGGGTGGCGTCATAGCCGGTGGGTGGAGTCAGCCGGTGGGTGGAGTCGTAGCCGGTGGGTGGAGTCGTAGCCGGTGGGTGGAGTCGTAGCCGGTGGGTGGAGTCATAGCCGGTGGGTGGAGTCATAGCCGGTGGGTGGAGTCATAGCCGGTGGGTGGAGTCATAGCCGGTGGGTGTTGTCCTAGCCGGTGGGTGGAGTCCTAGCTCTGGGAATTGAGCAGCTCTCTGTGGCACAGGGAAGCCGCAGCGTAGCAACCACAGCATTTGGCCACTAGATGGCGCTCAGTATTATATGAAAGTTTCTATGACACACGGCACCATCTAGTGGCCAAATGCAGAATTTTACCGTCTATTATCAGTGACTTTACATTTGAGCAGCTCAGGATCTGACCTCTTTATAGAAGGGATGTTACTGATTACAATTTTCGTGTTCAATTAACCACTTAAGGACCGAGCCTGTTTTTCAGACTCAGTGTTTACAAATTTAAACCATTTTTTTTTTGCTAGAAAATTACTTGGAACCCCCAAACATTATATATAGTAACATCCTAGAGAATAAAATAGCGGCCGTTGCAATACTTTTTGACACACCGTATTTGCGCAGCGGTCTTACAAGCGCACTTTTTTTGGAAAAAATTAACTTTTTTGAATTAAAAAAATAAGACAACAGTAAAGTTAGCCCAATTTTTTTTTATATTGTGAAAGATAATGTTACGCCGAGTAAATTGATACCCAACATGTCACGCTTCAAAATTGCGCCCTCTCGTGGAATGGCGTCAAACTTTTACCCTTAAAAACCTCCATAGGCGACGTTTAAATTTTTTTACAGGTTGCATCTTTTGAGTTACAGAGGAGGTCTAGGGCTAGAATTATTGCTCTCGCTCTAACGATTGCGGCGATACCTCACATGTGTGGTTTGAACACCGTTTTCATATGCGGGCGCTACTCACGTATGCGTTTACTTCTGCGCGCGAGCTCGTCAGGACGGGGCGCTTTAAAAAATTTTTTTGTTTGTTTTCTTATTTATTTTACTTGATTTTATTTATTTTTACACTGTTTTAAAAATAAATAAAAATGTGTCACTTTTATTCCTATTACAAGGAATTTAACCATCCCTTGTAATAGAAAAAAGCATGACCGGTCCTCTTAAATATGAAATCTAAAATGCAATAAAAATAAAATTAAAAAAATGTCATTTGAAAAAATGACAAAAATAAAATGTCCCTTAAAGACGTATGGGCGGAAGTAACGTTTTGACGTCAGCTCCGCCCTGCTGTGGTATGGAGATGGGTGGGGGCCATCTTCTCCCCTCACTCCTCTCCATACCACAGAGGGAGGAGGACCCAATCGCCTCCACCGCTACCGACGGCTCTGGTAAGCGGCGGAGGGCCCTCTCCCGCCGCTGATAACGGTGATCCCGGGGCGAATCCGCAGCAGAGACCACCATTATCGTAAACACAACCGCCCACTGAAGAGATGGATACCTCAGTTGTGGCAGCAGCTGCTGCCGTTACCGAGATATCCCTCTTTAAAGAGATGACGTGTATATACAGTGGGCGGTAATTAAGTGGTTAATCGATTAATTTTTTTAATCGATTAATTGACTAATTTCGATTAATTATAAACGCACATACAGTTTTTACCATTTTTTTTTTCTTTTTTAGTTGTAATGTCCACATCTCCCCACATCTCCGATTGTCGGTTCTTACCGGAATAGACGGCAGGCAGACCCGTCCGCAGACGGGTGATGATGACGTCAGCGCGCCGCTACTAGGCCGCCGCCGGGTATACCAAGATGGCCGCGCTCCGGAGCTAAGCCGAAGCCGCGGTCTTTCCTATGGGCGAGACCGCGGAGCTCAATCTTATTTATTTTGATCGATCAAAGAAATTATCGATTAATTAACGATTAATCAAGGAATTATTTTCCGCAGCCCTAATTTATAGATCTGTGTTTTGTTTTGTTTTTGTTTGTTTTTTCTTTCTGTTTTTTTTTTCATTTTTTTTTTCAGTTTTTCTTTTTTTTGTTTGTTTTTTTTTTTGTTTCTGTTTTTTTTTTTTTTTGTTTCTGTTTTTTTTTTTGTTTGTTTCTGTTTTTTTTTTTGTTTGTTTCTGTTTTTTTTTTTTTTTTTGGTTTGTTTTTTTTTTTTTTTTGTTTCTGTTTTTTTTTTGTTTTCTATTTTTTTTTGTTTCTATTTTTTTGTTTGTTTTATTTTTCTTTGTTTTTTTTTTCCTTTGTTGCACAGAATAAATGTTCAGGCGCTTTCAATGGGAAAATGTTTCAGAGATCGACCTGTGTAAGTGGGAAAAAGTTGCTGAATCCTTCTCTAGACCGGCGTCTCTCAACTCCAGTCCTCAAAGCACCCCCAACAGGTCATGTTTTCCAGGCTTCCCATTATTTTGCCCGGGTGATTTGATCAGTTTCACTGCCTTTTTTATGGCCGTACACACGATCCGAAAATCGTACGAAAACGGTCGTCTGAGGAAGAATCGTACGTTTTTCGGATCGTGTGTACGCTGCTTTTGAGAGCCAATCTGATATTATTCGATCGGATAATACAAACACATTACAACACGTGACATTTCTACTTGCGACTTATTAACCACTTCCTTACCGGGCCTATTCTGACACTTCTCTCCTACGTGTAAAAATCATCTTTTTTTTTGCTAGAAAAATTACTCAGAACCCCCAAACACTATATATGTTTTATGACACCGTAGGGAATAAAATGGCGGTCATTGCAACTTTTTCTCTTGCATGGTATTTCCGCAATAATTTTTCGAACGCATTTTTTTTTTGGAAAGAAAAACAGTTTCATGAATTAAAAAATCTTAAAACAGTAAAGTTAGCCCAGTTTTTTTGCATAATGTGAAAGATGAAGTTACGCCGAGTAAATAAATGCCTAACATGTCACCCTTCAAATTTGCACACGCTCGTGGAATGGCGCCAAATTTCGGTACTTAAAAATCCTCATGGGCGACGCTTTAATTTTTTTTACAGGTTACATGTTTTGAGTTACAGAGGAGGTCTAGGGCTAGAATTATTGTTCGCGCTCTACCGATCGCGGCGACACCTCACGTGTGTTCTGAATAGTGATGAGCCGAACACCCCCGGGTTCGGTTCGCACCAGAACCCGCGAACGGACCGAAAGTTCGAACGAACATTAGAACCCTATTAAATACAATGGATGCGAACGTTCGAATTCTAAAGTGCTAATTATAACGACTATTATGCATGTTATTGTCCTAAAAAGGGTTTGGGAACCCGGGTTCTGCACCAGGGGACATGTATCAATGCAAAAATAAGTTTTAAAAACGGTCGTTTTCCGGGAGCAGTCATTTTAATGATGCATAAAGTGAAAAAAAAAAAGTCAAATATTCCTTTAAATATCGTACCTGGGGGGTGTCTAAAGTATGCCTGTGAAGTGCCACGTGTTTCCCGTGTTTAGAACTGTCCCTGCACAAAATGACACTTCTAAAGGAAAAAAAAGCCATTTAAAACTGCTTGCGGCTTTAATGTAATGTCTGGTCCCGGTAATATGGATGAAAATCTTTAAGAAAAATGGCATAGCTACCCCATGACCCCCCCCCCTACCCCAGCCCATTACCAGCCCCTTTGGGTCTTGTATGGATATTAAGGGGAACCCCGCACATAAAATAAAAAAGGCCCTATATACTCTGAACAGCCGTATACAGGCGGTGCATACAAGACAGGGACTGTAGGTTTGTTCTTATGTAGAATCTGTTTGTAATTTTGAACAGGTACATTGTTGAAGTGTAGCTCCAGACCAAAAATCTATTTTTATACTTTTTGGAAAACATAGGTAAGGGTTATCACCCCTGTAACATTTGTTTTGCTGTCTGTGCCCCTGTTCAGAACATTTCACCTCACTTTCCGTCCTAATGACAACTGTTTTTGAAATGTGGTGTTTTTCTTGAAACAAGGATTGCTGATAAAGCATCAGTACAGAGGAGACACCTTTCTCCCATATTTATTCTTACAGGAGAGAATTTTCCTTCCTAGTGGTAGATTTCCTCTCACTTCCTGTTGTCTTCTTGCGTTTGCAAGTAGGAGTCGTTTGTAAGTTGGATGTTTGAAAGTAGGGACCTGCCGTATATACTCTGCAGAAATAGGCCCCTTAGTTGTTGGTGTTGGCACAACACTGTAAGCACTCACAGTTACTCTTGGTTGGTGCTGGAACGCCCTGCTGTCAACTATTATATCAGGAATTTTAATTACATATAATTGTTGAACAGTGGTAGTAAAAATTGGGCCTTTGATGGTGGTGCTGGTGCCACAACACTGTAAGCCCTGACAGTTACTCTTGGTGGGTGCAGCAATGGGCCCTGCTGTGAATTATTAGATCAAGAATTGTAATTACATGCCCCTGTTGAACAGGGGCTGAAAAATTGGGCCTTAGGCACTGGTGGCACAACACTGCAACCCTTCACAGATACTGTACTTGGAGCACAGCAATGAGCCCTGTTGCAAAGTATTGCTTCAAAAATTGTAATGACACGCCCCTGTTAAACAGGGGCTGAAAAATTGGGCCTTAGGCACTGGTGGCACAACACTGCAACTCCTCACAGATACTGTACTTGGAGCACAGCAATGAGCCCTGTTGCAAAGTATTGCTTCAAAAATTGTAATTACACGCCCCTGTTAAACAGGGGCTGAAAAATTGGGCGTTAGGCACTGGTGGCGGCACCCATAAACAAAAATGATCTTCCAAGCTATCATCATCAATCGTATCATTGAGGACTCGGAGGAGGAGGATAGCCAGTCAACATAACAGCACAGGCACTCAGCATCAGCATCAGTCTTGAAGGGATGTGACATTTTAAAATCAATTAGTCTGTTATATCAGCATCAGGTGTGTGGTAGCTGGTGGTGATCCAAGACTGGTTCATCTTGATGAAAGTCAGTCGATCAACCGAGTCGGTGGACAGGCGCACCCTGTGATCCGTGACAAATCCTCCAGCAGCACTGAATGTGCGTTCCGAAAGAACGCTGGATGCAGGACAGGCCAGTAGCTCAATTGCATACTGTGCAAGCTCTGGCCAGTGATCCATCCTCAAGACCCAGTAAGCCAGAGGATTTTCGGTGGGGAAGGTGTCCAAGTCTGACCTTGCCCCTAGATATTCCTGCACCATGTTTATCAGACGCTGGCGATGGTTGCTGGAACCGATCATACTTTGGGGCTGCGGACTAAAGAATTGTCTGAACGCATCGGTCAGACGGCCACCTTCCCCACCGCTCCTTCTTTGACTGGCCGAAGCCTCAGCAACTCGTTGTCCAGGACCAGGAGTTTGCAACCTCCCAGTCTCTGGGAACGCGTTGCACAGACCTTTCTGCAAGGCCTCCCGGAGTTGTCTCATCCTCTGCTCCCTCTGCGACGGTAACATAAGGTCCGCAACCTTACCCTTGTACCGTGGATCAAGGAGAGTGGCCAGCCAGTAATGGTCCCTCTCCTTGATCCGAAGAATACGAGGATCCTTCCGCAGACTTTGCAGGATCAGGGAGGCCATGCAGCGTAGGTTTGCTGAGGCATTCGCTCCGGAGTCCTCTGGGTCACTAAGGACGACATGATCCGCAGCCACCTCCTCCCAGCCACGTACAAGTCCACTGGTTTCTTGGGACTGTAAATCATCCCTAAAAGACTGCTGCTGATGATGCTGAGTGCCAGCCTCCACCTCCATGCTGACACAATCCTCCTCCTCCTCCTCCTCCTCCTCCTCCTCCTCCTCCTCTTCCTGTGCGATGGGTGGGACAGAAGGAACACTGTCTGGGTAAAGGGGGCCTTGAGAGGCAAGGAAGTCCTCCTCTTCCTGCCTCTGTTCTGCCTCAAGTGCCCTGTCCATTATTCCACGCAGCGTGTGCTCCAACAGGTGGACAAGAGGTACAGTGTCACTGATGCATGCACTGTCACTGCTCACCATCCTCGTGGCCTCCTCAAATGGTGCCAGGACAGTGCATGCATCCCTGATCATGCCCCACTGGCGTGGAGAAAAAAAACCAAGCTCCCCTGACCCTGTCCTGGTGCCGTAGTCGCACAGGTACTCATTGATGGCCCTCTGCTGCGTGTGCAGCCGCTGCAGCATGGCCAACGTTGAGTTCCACCTGGTGGGCATGTCACATATAAGGCGGTTCTTGGGCAGGTTCAACTCCTTTTGCAGCTCAGCCAGGCGAGCACTGGCATTATAAGATCTGCGGAAATGCACACAGACTTTCCTGGCCTGCCTCAGGACATCCTGTAAGCCCGGGTACCTGCCCAAGAAGCGCTGCACCACCAGGTTAAGGACGTGAGCCACACAGGGCACATGGGTCAGTTGTCCCTGTCGGAGGGCGGAGAGGAGGTTGGTGCCATTGTCGCAAACCACCATTCCTGGCTTAAGCTGGCGTGGCGTCAACCACCTCTCGGCCTGGCCCTGCAGAGCAGACAGGACCTCTGCCCCAGTGTGGCTTCTGTCCCCCAAACACACCAGCGCAAGCACGGCATGGCATCTTTTTGCCTGCGTACTTGCGTAGCCCCGTGAACGGCTACGGAGCACCGCTGGTTCATAGGACAAACCACAGGAAGAGGCCATGGAGGAAGAAGAAGAGGAGGGGGTGGAGGAGAGAGGTGTGTCACAACCAGTAGTAGCATTTTGGAGGCGTGGCGGTGGGACAACCTCCAACACTACTGCACCTTGTCCTGAATCCTTCCCAGCTGCCAAAAGAGTGACCCAATGGGCCGTGAAAGAAAGGTAACGTCCCTGTCCATGCCTGCTGGACCATGAGTCAGCGGTAATATGCACCTTACCGCTGACCGCCCTGTCCAGCGAGGCCAAGACATTGCCTTCCACATGCCGGTAGAGAGCCGGAATAGCCTTCCGTGAGAAAAAGTGGCGTTTGGGAACCTGCCACTGAGGAACCGCACATTGCACAAACTCACGGAAGGGGGCCGAGTCTACCAACTGAAAAGGCAGCAGTTGAAACGCTAGCAATTTAGCCAAGCTAGCATTCAACCGCTGGGCATGTGGATGGCTGGGAGTGAACTTCTTTCGACGGTCCAGCAGCTGGGGCAGGGAAATTTGCCTGCTAGAATCGGACGTCGGTGTACTGCTAGCAGAGTGGGCGCAAGTACTTGGCTGTGACACACCTAATTCTACACCTTCATTCCTCTCAGTGCATGTTTCAGAGAGGACTGAAGTTATAGTGGGGTTGGAGATCCCAGCTGATGCGGTGCAAGGAGAGGTCCGCTTTGTTCTTTGGTGTGGGTCTTTGAGGTAGGCTTGCCAACGAGCTGCATGGCAGGTCAACATATGTCTGGTCAGGCATGTGGTACCCAAGCGGCTGATGTTTTGGCCACGCGATATACGCTTGAGACATATGTTGCAAACAGCAGCTGTGCGATCTGATGCACTAGCCTCAAAAAAGGCCCACACCAAAGAACTTTTTGAATGACGGGCAGAGGCAGCGCCCTGCACAGGCGGAGCTCTGCGGTGTGATTCCGTCGGTGTACTGCCCTTACGCTGGCCACCAAAGGGCATCCTGCCTCGTTGGAGATGTGCCTCCTCCTCATCCTCCTCCTCCTCCTCTCTCCTATTAGGCACCCACGTGGAGTCATTGACCTCATCATCCCCTCCCTCCTCATCACTGGAGCCAATCTGGCAGTATGCTGCAGCTGCTGGAACATGACTGCCAGATTGGTGTCCTTCTTGAGCATCCCCTCTGTCTGCTCTCACGCTACTGCCTTCCTCTAGCTGGGTTTCATCATCAGACCCTTCGAAACGCTGGGCATCCTCCTGGAGCATGTACCCAACACTGTGCTGAAACAGTTCGGGGGACTCCTCAGGAGGAGGACATGGTGGGTCTAGGGAAGGAGTGACTGATGATTTGTCTGACATTGATACCAGGGAAGACGACGCTTTGGCAGCTGCTTTTCCAGTACCCTGAGCCTGGGTGAGAGAGGATGAGGAGGAGGAGGAGGGCTTGGTCATCCACTCTACCAAGTCTTCGGCATGATGTGGCTCAACATGTCCAGCTGCCGAAAAGAAGGACAAGCGTGTCCCATGGCCATGTGCTGATGACAATGCACCGCGTCCACGACCAGCACTGTTGCCCCCAGACACAGAGCCTGCTTGCCCTCTTTTATTGCCTCCTGACTGTCTGCCTCTCCTTGTTTGCCTTCCAGACATTCTAATAGATGGCCTGCAGGGAGATGGGAAAAAAGCAATAAGGGCTACCTTCAGGTGTCCTTCTCTGTCCCTTGAAACAAGGACTTTCACAGTGAAAGAAACTGACACTGTCCCTACCTAGAGTTTTCTGTCCCTAGAATAAATGTTTTTTTTAATCACAATATAGCACAAGGACAATTCACTCAATGTCTCTCCAGGTCCCTGGAAACAAGGACTTGCAGAGTGAAAGAAACTGACACTGTCCCTACCTAGAGTTTTCTGTCCCTAGAATAAATGTTTTTTTTAAGCACAATATAGCACAAGGAAAATTAACTCACTGTCCTTACAGGTCCCTGGAAACAAGGACTTGCAGAGTGAAAAAAAAAAAACACTCTCCCTACCTACAGTTTTCTGTCCCTAGAAAAAATGTTTTTTTTAAGCACAATATAGCACAAGGACAATTAACTCACTGTCCTTACAGGTCCCTGGAAACAAGGACTTGCAGAGTGAAAGAAAAAAAACACTCTCCCTACCTACAGTTTTCTGTCCCTAGAAAAAATGTTTTTTTTAATCACAATATAGCACAAGGAAAATTAACTCACTGTCCTTACAGGTCCCTGGAAACAAGGACTTGCAGAGTGAAAGAAACTGACACTGTCCCTACCTAGAGTTTTCTGTCCCTAGAATAAATGTTTTTTTTAAGCACAATATAGCACAAGGACAATTAACTCACTGTCCTTACAGGTCCCTGGAAACAAGGACTTGCAGAGTGAAAGAAAAAAAACACTCTCCCTACCTACAGTTTTCTGTCCCTAGAAAAAATGTTTTTTTTAATCACAATATAGCACAAGGAAAATTAACTCACTGTCCTTACAGGTCCCTGGAAACAAGGACTTGCAGAGTGAAAGAAACTGACACTGTCCCTACCTAGAGTTTTCTGTCCCTAGAATAAATGTTTTTTTTAAGCACAATATAGCACAAGGACAATTAACTCACTGTCCTTACAGGTCCCTGGAAACAAGGACTTGCAGAGTGAAAGAAAAAAAACACTCTCCCTACCTACAGTTTTCTGTCCCTAGAAAAAATGTTTTTTTAAGCACAATATAGCACAAGGAAAATTAACTCACTGTCCTTACAGGTCCCTGGAAACAAGGACTTGCAGAGTGAAAGAAAAAAAACACTCTCCCTACCTACAGTTTTCTGTCCCTAGAAAAAATGTTTTTTTTAATCACAATATAGCACAAGGAAAATTAACTCACTGTCCTTACAGGTCCCTGGAAACAAGGACTTGCAGAGTGAAAGAAAAAAAACACTCTCCCTACCTACAGTTTTCTGTCCCTAGAAAAAATGTTTTTTTTAATCACAATATAGCACAAGGAAAATTAACTCACTGTCCTTACAGGTCCCTGGAAACAAGGACTTGCAGAGTGAAAGAAACTGACACTGTCCCTACCTAGAGTTTTCTGTCCCTAGAATAAATGTTTTTTTTAAGCACAATATAGCACAAGGACAATTAACTCACTGTCCTTACAGGTCCCTGGAAACAAGGACTTGCAGAGTGAAAGAAAAAAAACACTCTCCCTACCTACAGTTTTCTGTCCCTAGAAAAAATGTTTTTTTTAATCACAATATAGCACAAGGAAAATTAACTCACTGTCCTTACAGGTCCCTGGAAACAAGGACTTGCAGAGTGAAAGAAACTGACACTGTCCCTACCTAGAGTTTTCTGTCCCTAGAATAAATGTTTTTTTTAATCACAATATAGCACAAGGAAAATTAACTCACTGTCCTTACAGGTCCCTGGAAACAAGGACTTGCAGAGTGAAAGAAACTGACACTGTCCCTACCTAGAGTTTTCTGTCCCTAGAATAAATGTTTTTTTTAAGCACAATATAGCACAAGGACAATTAACTCACTGTCCTTACAGGTCCCTGGAAACAAGGACTTGCAGAGTGAAAGAAACTGACACTGTCCCTACCTAGAGTTTTCTGTCCCTAGAATAAATGTTTTTTTTAAGCACAATATAGCACAAGGAAAATTAACTCACTGTCCTTACAGGTCCCTGGAAACAAGGACTTGCAGAGTGAAAGAAACTGACACTGTCCCTACCTAGAGTTTTCTGTCCCTAGAAAAAAAGTTTTTTTTAAGCACAATATAGCACAAGGACAATTAACTCACTGTCCTTACAGGTCCCTGGAAACAAGGACTTGCAGAGTGAAAGAAAAAAAACACTCTCCCTACCTACAGTTTTCTGTCCCTAGAAAAAATGTTTTTTTTAATCACAATATAGCACAAGGAAAATTAACTCACTGTCCTTACAGGTCCCTGGAAACAAGGACTTGCAGAGTGAAAGAAAAAAAACACTCTCCCTACCTACAGTTTTCTGTCCCTAGAAAAAATGTTTTTTTTAATCACAATATAGCACAAGGACAATTAACTCACTGTCCTTACAGGTCCCTGGAAACAAGGACTTGCAGAGTGAAAGAAACTGACACTGTCCCTACCTAGAGTTTTCTGTCCCTAGAATAAATGTTTTTTTTAAGCACAATATAGCACAAGGACAATTAACTCACTGTCCTTACAGGTCCCTGGAAACAAGGACTTGCAGAGTGAAAGAAACTGACACTGTCCCTACCTAGAGTTTTCTGTCCCTAGAATAAATGTTTTTTTTAAGCACACTATAGCAGAAGCACAAAACACACTGACACTCTCCCTACCTATCCTTCTCTTTCCCTAAACTAAAGGAATCCAGGTTAAGCAAGAAAGAAATAACAGTCACTGTCCCTGCCTATGCTGCTCTATCCCTGCTCCGGAACACACTACACTAGGCCGCCGTGCTGGCGGCCTTTTATAGTGTGGGGCGTGTACTAAACACCCTCAGCAATAATTGGCCACAGGCATCCTGCCTGTGGCCAATCATTGCTCTCCTCGCTGCCGGCGCTGTGATTGGCCAAGCATGCGGGGTCACAGTGCATGCTTGGCCAATCACAGCGCCTGGATGACACTGCGATGGCGTAGTGCATTGTGGGCCGTTCGCGTCACTCGAATTTGGCGCGAACGGCCCAAATCGTTCGATCTTCGTCGAACGATCGAACAGCCAATGTTCGAGTCGAACGTATGTTCGACTCGAACACGAAGCTCATCCCTAGTTCTGAACACTGTTTTTATATGTGGGCGGGACTTACGTATGCGTTCGCTTCTGCGTGCGAGCTACTGGGGACAGGGGCACTTTTAAAAAAAAAAAAAATGTTTTTATTGTTAATTTTACTTAAAATTTTTTTACTTTGACACTTTAAAAAAAAATTAAAAATTGATCACTTTTATTCCTATTACATAAACATCCCGTGTAATAGGATTATGACAGGTCCTCTTTACAGTGATATCTGGGGGTCAATAAGACCCCACATCTCACCTCTAGGCTGGGAAGCCTGAAATAATAAAAAAAAAAAACGATCCTGGCTTCCCAGCCGAGGTGGCGGCGTTTCTTTGAATGCAGAGGCCGGGAGTGACGTCATAACATCGCGCCCGGCCTCCGAACGATCATAGAGACTCCGGTGAGCATCTGGTCCGCCGGAAATCTCTATGGTAGGCATCCAGGGGCCGGCGGATCTGTTCTCCGACTAACCAATCACCCAGGTGAGTCGGTAGAAGCACCGGAGGACGGCGGGAGGGGGGGGCGGCCCCTCTCGCCGCCCGTAAGAACAATCAAGCGGCGGAACAGCCATTATGATCGTTCTTACGGTACACAGAATCGCCGGCTCTAAAAGACGATATCTGAATGATGGCTGTAGCTGCACCCGTCATTCCGATATCCCGGCTCAAAGTCAAGGACGTCCATGGAAAAGTGGTCCGATCTTCGGATCGTGTGTCCGGCCATTGGGCTCGGTTTCCACTTGTGCGACTTGTCATGTGACTTGTCATGTGACAAGTCATGATTTCCACCCTCTAGAATTTCCTGCTAGACGGCTGCGCTGACTTTGGACTTGATGGACCAACACCAGCAGATGACACGGCTCCCCCAAATCCTCACGGACTGCGTTTTATTTGGAAATGGCGGTCCCAGAGTCTGGAGGAGGAGTGAAGTTTCCAATGTCAGTGATGATTTGGGGGAGCCGCATCATCTGCTGGTGTTGGTCCATCAAGTCCAAAGTCAGCGGCAGCCTCTAGCAGGAAATTCTAGAGCACTTCATGCTTCCCTCTGCTGACCAGATTTATGGAGATGCTGATTTCATTTTCCAGCAGGACTTGGCACCTCCCACACTGCCAATTCACCAATACCTGGTCACATGATCGTGGGATTACTGTGCTTGATTGGCCAGCAAATTCGCCTGACCTAAAACCCCATAGAGCAGGCATGTCCAAAGTCCGACCCGCGGGCCAATAGCGGCCCGCGTTCCGGTTTTGGACGGCCTGCCTGGTCATTTTGACATGTATATCTTTTGTGGCCCCCCAACGAATCCATGAGCGCTGGGGGCCACAAAAGAAATGCATGCTGGCTGCCTTGGAGGAGACAGGGAGGAGGCAGGACGAGTGCCGTGCATATAGGAGTATTTCCTGTAAAAGAACGTCCCATCTCCTGTGCTGCCATTGGATGACTGTTCTGTCCATCATAGGAGGCGGGACTTTCTATTAAAGAGGCCGCCGATAAAACAGGAGTTTCTCCTGTATGTCTGTCCCGCCCCCTCCCTGTCTCCTCCAAGGCTGCAGATGGACATGAATCAGGCTGCACTGATGGCAATGGTGAGTCTGCATTCATATCCATGGGGGTGCTGCATTCAGGGCAACAGGGGGGGGGTGCTGCATTCAGGGCAAAGGGGGGGGTGCTGCATTCAGGGCAACGGGGGGGGGGTGCTGCATTCAGGGCAACGGGGGGGGGGGTGCTGCATTTAGGGCAACGGGGGGTGCTGCATTCAGGGCAACGGGGGGGGGGGGGGTGCTGCATTCAGGGCAACGGGGGGGGTGCTGCATTCAGGGCCAGGGTGGGTGCTGCATTCAGGGCAAAGGGGGAGGGGTGCTGCATTTGGGGCAACGGGGGGGGGGGTGCTGCATTCAGGGCAACGGGGGGGGGGGGTGCTGCATTTAGGGCAACGGGGGGTGCTGCATTCAGGGCAACGGGGGGGGTTCTGCATTCAGGGCCAGGGTGGGTGCTGCATTTAGGGCAAAGGGGGAGGGGTGCTGCATTTGGGGCAACGGGGGGGGGGGGTGCTGCATTCAGGGCCATGGGGGGAGCTGCATTCAGGGCCATGGGGGAGCTGCATTCAGGGCAATAGGGGGTGCTGCATTCAGGGCAACAGGGGGGGGGTTCTGCATTCGGGGGGGTGCTGCATTCAGGGCCATGGGGGGTACTGCATTAAGGGCAAGGGGGGTGCTGCATTTGGGGCAACGTGGGGGGGTGCTGCATTTGGGGCAACGTGGGGGGGTGCTGCATTTAGGGCAACGGGGGGCTGCTGCATTCAGGGCCGTGGGGGGTACAGCATTCAGGGCCAGGGTGGGTGCTGCATTTGGGGCAACGGGGGGGGGGTGCTGCATTTGGGGCAACGGGGGGGGGGGGGTGCTGCATTCAGGGCAATGAGGGGGGGTGCTGCATTCAGGGCAATGAGGGGGGGTGCTGCATTCAGGGCAATGGGGGGGGCTGCATTCAGGGCCATGGGGGGGTGCTGCGTTCAGGGCAGGGGTGGGTGCTGCATTTAGGGCAATGTGGGGGGGGGTGCTGCATTTAGGGCAACGTGGGGGGTACAGCATTCAGGGCCAGGGTGGGTGCTGCATTTGGGGCAACGGGGGGGGTGCTGCATTTGGGGCAATGGGGGGGTGCTGAATTTGGGGCAACGGGGGGGGGGGGGCGCTGCATTCAGGGCAATGAGGGGGGGGTGCTGCATTCAGGGCAATGAGGGGGGGGTGCTGCATTCAGGGCCATGGGGGGGGTGCTGCGTTCAGGGCAGGGGTGGGTGCTGCATTTAGGGCAACGTGGGGGGGGGTGCATTCAGGGCACTTGTGAGGCTGTATTGATGGGCAGTGATCCTTATTTTGCTTCAGTTCTTTATTTAAAATTACGTTTTTTTCCTGAATCTTCCCTCTTATAGTGAAGGTGCGTGGTATACGCCGATAAATACGATATATACAAATAACACGCCTGAGCTCATCTCCTCACCACACAGCCACAAAGGCAGGAGAATTCTTGTTGGGCGGTGTATTGGTGATCGGTGGAACACACTTAGACCGAATTTTAATGGTTCACAGAATTTTGGGCAAAATGGTCGGCCCTCACGCACGTTCACTTCATCAAATCTGGCCTTCTTTGAAAAAAGTTTGGACACCCCTGCCATAGAGAATCTGTGGGGTATTGTCAAGAGGAAGATGAGAGACACCAAACCCAACAATGCAGAGGAGCTGAAGGCCGCTATCACAGAAGGCTTCCATAACACCTCCGCAGTGCCACAGGCTGATCCCCTCCGTGCCACGCCGCATTGATGCCGGAATTCATGGAAAAGGAGCCCCAACCGAGTACTGAGTGCGTCCCATACAGGACATGGACAGGCACCTCACTAAGGCCGGCCCACACACGGGTCAAATTTCAAAAGAACTTTCTTTCGAAAATCTTATCTAAGAATTTTCGTTTGTACTTCGCACCATTAGTGGGGCGGCAGCAACAGCCGATTTTCGTGCGGCCATCGAATTTTAATAATCCAACATGTTGGATATTTTTTGAATTATTTTTTTTTCTAATCAATGATGGGAGAATCGTGCGAGAAATGTAATCGAAAAAGAAATGCGCATGTGCAAGAAAAGAAGATTCCCCAGAAAATAGGATTTTTATAACAGCTTACCTGTAAAATCCTTTTCTTGGAGTACATCACGGGACACAGAGCAACATAGTCATTACTAATGGGTTATATAGATACCGTCAGGTGCTGGCACTGGCAACTTCCAAAACCGGAAGTACCCTCCCCTATATAAGCCCCTCCCATCCGGGAGCACCTCAGTTTTGTAGCAAAGCAATAAGTGTCCCCAAAGAGGGGCGGGAGCTCTGTGTCCCGTGATGTACTCCAAGAAAAGGATTTTACAGGTAAGCTGTTATAAAAATCCTATTTTCTTTCTCGTACATCACGGGACACAGAGCGACATAGTCATTACTAATGGGATGTCCTAAAGCAATGCCAAATGAGGGGGGGGGGATACACCATATATAAGCTGAGCGCTATCAGACATGAGGATCTTTTGCGGCCTGCAACACACTGCGCCCAAAGGCGACATCCTCCTGACTTCTAACGTCCACCTGGTAGAACCTAGTAAACGTGTGAACTGAAGACCATGTTGCGGCCTTACAGATTTGAGCCAGGGAGGCCTGGTGATGCACTGCCCATGAAGTTCCAACTGCTCTCGTGGAGTGCGCTCTAACTTTGAACGGAGGCGGTCTCCTTCTCAAGCCATAAGCTTGCATAATGACCTGTCGAATCCACTTGGCTAAAGTAGATTTTGACGCTGCCTGACCCTTTCTGGGGCCTTCCGGCAGAACAAACAAAGTATCCGTTCTACGAATCTGAGCAGTGGCTTTTAGATAAGCTTTAACTGCTCTTACTACATCCAAAGAATGTAATAACTTTTCCTCTACCGAAGTAGGCTTGGGGAAAAAAGAAGGAAGAACCACATCTTGGTTCAAATGAAACCTCGATACCACCTTAGGAAGAAAGGCTGGATGAGGACGTAATACTACTCTGTCCTTATGGACAACCAGATATGGCTCCTTACAGGACATAGCTGCTAATTCCGACACTCTTTTAGCCGAACAAATGGCTACTAGAAAAATCAATTTCCTGGTGAGAAGAACCAAGGAAATATGCTGTAATGGTTCAAATGGTTGTTTCTGTAGAACCGACAGAACCAGGTTTAGATCCCATGGACATATGGGAATATTAACCAGAGGATTAATACGCATCACTCCTTGTATAAAGGCTCTGACTAGTGAATGCGAAGCCAAGGGCCTTTGAAAAAATATTGACAAGGCCGAAATCTGACCCTTGATAGTACTCAAGGCAAGCTTCCTATCTACAGCCCACTGTAGGAAGTCCAGAATCCTACCTATTACGTACTTATGTGGATGCCATTTCCTGGCCTCACACCAGGCGATGTACGCCTTCCAGATTCTATAGTAGATCTGCCTGGATACCGGCTTCCTGGCATTGATCATGGTAGATACCACAGAATTAGAGAGCCCTCTCTTTTTTAGAATGTGGGCTTCCATAGCCAGGCCGTCAAACCTAGGGCTGGTAAGGAAGGGTGGTATATCGGTCCTTGCGAAAGCAGGTCCGGACGACGTGGGAGAGTCCAAGGACTCCCCACTGAAATTTTACCATCTCCGCGTACCACGCTCTTCGGGGCCACGCTGGAGCCACCGGAATCACTGGTTTCTTTTCTACCCTGATTCTGCGGAGTAATCGAGGTAACCATTGTGGCGGTGTGAATGCATATATCAGCTTGAACTGATCCCAAGGGAACACTAGGGCATCCGAGCCGCAAGCTAGGGGATCCCTTGTCCGAGAGACAAACCTGTCCCCCTTTGCGTTGAATCTGGATGCTAGAAGATCTACCTCCGATGTTCCCCACCGCTGACATATTGTCCAGAAAACCTTGGGGTGAAGGGACCCTTCCTCTGGGCCTAATTGCTGGCGACTTAGAAAGTCCGCCTTCCAATTCTCCACTCCTGGAATGAATACCGCAGATATGGCTGGGACATATTTTTCTGCCCATTTCAGGATGTAATTTACTTCCCTCTGGGCTGCACGACTCCTGGTGCCCCCCTGATGATTGATATATGCCACTGCTGTGGCATTGTCTGATTGAATTCTGACAGGGGACCCTTGGAGTTTGGATGTCCATGCTACTAGGGCATACTGGGCTGCTCGTATCTCTAAGAGATTGATGGGCAGGGCCTTTTCTGCATCCGACCATCTGCCCTGGAGAGACCATTGCTCCAGTACTGCTCCCCACCCTATAAGGCTGGCATCTGTAGTGACCACCTTCCAAGAAATCGGACTGAAGGATTTCCATTTTTTCCAGATTCTGGGGAACCAACCACTAACGGAGGCTCTTGCGAACGGAAGGGGACAAGGACATTGTAAGTCTAGGGCCTGAACTTTTTTGTTCCAGGCTGACAGTATGGCCCCCTGCAAATTCCTTGAATGGAATTGACCGTAGGGTACTGCTTCGAATGATGCCACCATTTTTCCCAGCAGCCTCATATACAGGCGTATGGACGGCTGTCTTTTTTGTACCCACTAAGTGGATCAAATCTTTCAAAGACAACACCTTTCCTCGAGGCAAGAATATTTTTCTCTGGCCTGAATCCAACCTTAGCCCCAAGTATTCCAGACTTTTGACTGGTTTTTAGGGCTGACTTTTCTCGGTTGATAATCCAACCGTGAGATTCCAGATACTTGATTGTCTTGTGAACGACCACGTCTAGTTTTTTCACTGAGTGGTCTATCAGCAACAAGTCATCTAGATATGCCATTATCATTACACCTTGTGTTCTTAGATTGGCCAATAAAGGGCCAGAATTTTTGTAAACACTCGTGGTGCTGTGGCCAAACCGAAGGATAAGGCTCTGAACTGAAAATGGCGCCCTTCTACTGCAAAGCGTAGAAACTTTTGGTAGACTGGAAAGATGGGAATGTGCAAATAAGCATCTTTGATGTCGATCGCGGCTAACCAATCCTCCCCTTGTAGGGCAGTGGCCACCGATCGGATCGACTTCATCGGAAAGTCCTGATATACAGGAATTTGTATAGCCCTTTTAGAATTAATATGGGCCTCCCGTCCGCGTTTGCTTCGGGACTGTAAAGAGGTTTGAGTAAAACCCGAACCCTCATTCTTCCAGGGGAACCTCCATAATTACTCCTTGGAGCAATAGTTGTTCTAGTGCCAACAGGAGGGACTCTCTCTTCCGGGGATCCCTTGGCACGTTTGACCTCAAAAATGGGAAGGAGGAGAGTCTCTTAACTCCAATCTGTATCCCAAACATACTGCGGAGAGCACCTATCTGTCTTGATTGTGTCCCGCCAGGTCTCTTGTGAACAACTGGAGTCCTCCCCCCACCCGACTGAGTGGGGGCTTCAATGAATTTAACTTTGGGGGAGGTTTTGTACCTCCCCTGACCCAGGGTTTCTCATTACCCTGCTATTGTCCCTGTTTTTTACCCCCGGGAATTGACCGAGGAGGCCGTCGGAACTGTTACACAGCCGATGCCCCAGGGACTGGAGAAGCAGGCCTCTTAAAGAGGGACCTCTAACTCTGTTTTTAACCGGCAAGAGCGTATTTTTACCGCTGGAAATTTTCTGGATATATTTGTCCAGGTTTTCCCTGAATAAGCGTTCACCATGAAATGGGACGCTAACCAGCCATTCTTTACAGGGAGCTTCAGCAGACCAGTTTCTGAGCCATAGGAGCCTACGCATATGTACTATAGACAGCGTAAGGCGGGAGGCCTGATGGACTGAATCCTCTATGGCGTCAACCGCAAAGCCTAAGGCTCTAGGTAGATCAGCTAGGGCAAAGCCTGCTGATCTGTCAAGTCCCTCAAGACCTGTTTCAACTGATCCTTCACTGCTTAGCAGACCCCAATAGCTGCTACTGCTGGTTGTATCACCAAGCTTGCTGTAGAAAGAAGCAGACTTTCATAAGGACTCCAATCTTTTATCTATTGGGTTCTTGAACATTTGGACATTATCCACTGGACATGTCAGTGATTTATACATACAAGAGATGGCTGTGTCCACTGTAGGGACCTTCCATTTTTTTTTTTTTTTTTGATGAACTTATCCTCCATGGGATAGACCACCGGAAATCTCTTGGGGGAATAATATTTTCTCAGGACGTTCCCAATCCTGGTAAATGAGCCCTTTCAGTAAAAGGGTGAAGTGGAAAAGAACAGACAGTCTGGGGGCTTCTAGCGACCCCAACGAGGATACAGTAGTGGTTGATGGTTCCGCAAGGTGCATTTTTAAATGCTGATCGGACCATGTTAGTCAGAGACTGAACCCATAATCTTTCAGCTTGAGATGCTGAGAAAAGGTTCCCCCACTGTTGATTCCTCTATGACAGAATCAACCTCCTCCTGATCCCCTTCAGGCAGGTCGATCCCTGTATGGGACTGTTGCTCTGCTAACAGGCACTCTGAAGGAGGAGACGGAGATCGGCGTGCTTTCCCTGACAGGGAGGCAGCGATAAATGTTGACAATCTCTCTCTAATCCTCCCAGAGCTGAGGAAAAAACCTCCTCTGTTACATACACAGGAGCAGGTGACTGAGGACAACCACAGTACCAAGTACCCCTGCGGGGTCTCTATGGTCACTTACCTCTGAACTTCAGGGGAGACTGGTGCAGCAGGAGTATGCCCAAGATCCTCAGAGCCCGATGAGACCCCCTTCGCTTCCTGGAAGATTCAGTTCCGGAGCTTCTGGACGGCATATTCTTAAGCCTAAAGCTGAGGTATTCCAGCCGTAATACACCAATTTTACTGAGAATAGTCTAGCACAATTGCTGCTATATCACAGTTGGTGTCTACTAAAGTGCCTTTCTAGGGGATGCCTGCATCAACCGCCTCTGTGTGCCTTTATCTGTTGCTAGCTCTGTCTGTGCATTCAATAGCCAGCTATAATGTGCTTTAAAACACGCTGGACGCCCGCACATGCGCAGTAGCGCCGCGGCGCACACCTGAGCGTCATCCACCCGCTCCGCCCCTTTTTTCAGATCGCCTCTATGAATAGAGGCGCGTGCACGCGCACGCGCGCGGGCACGTGCGCCTTCGGCGCCCTTTTTTAAAAACAATAAGGAGCTAGATGGGAGCCAGGGCCCCCTTTGCCGCAGGGCCCGGGGATGGATGAGCGCAGCAACAGGGCAGAGGAGACAGCTTCCCAGCAGAGAACATACCAACTGCCTGGATTTGATTCTGGAAGAAAAAAATCCACATTACAAGAAAAAGAACCATAGCGGCCTCTAGTGTCTAACACAGGTACCGCGGTCTTACATTTATTTTTTATTTTTTTTTCTTGCCTACTATTAAAATTTTTACATTTTCTCAGTAGTAACAGGCATACACAGAATATTAGCGGGAATACCTTAGGTAACAGGCAGAAAGACAAAATAGGCTTGGGGGTCCCTCAATAGAACCAAGTTCCTGAGGGCCCCCACTTACCTGATCCCCGCCGCAGGACTCTGTTTGGTCCACAGAAGCCCAAACTTCACCTATCACGGCAGGCATTGTAATTAAACCTTCAGGGACCGGGTTCCCAAGGATTCCACTCCCCTGGACCTGTATAGCACCCTGCACAGAAAACATCTTGGTCGTGGGTATGACCAGAGCTCTGGATCCCAGGGTCCAGCTCTCCTAAGAGAAGCATTACAGGCAGAACCTTGCTCTTCTCTGCAAGGCCCGGGTACCGACCGTTTAGCTATGAAGCTTTTTTGGTCGGATCCGGAATAGCTTACTGAGGCCCAAAAGAACCTGTACGCAAGCTCAGTGAAAAACACATGTTTCTTCTTGGCCAACACCTTAGACACTGGCAAAAAACTGAGGTGCTCCCGGATGGGAGGGGCTTATATAGGGGAGGGTACTTCCGGTTTTGGAAGTTGCCAGTGCCAGCACCTGACGGTATCTATATAACCCATTAGTAATGACTATGTCGCTCTGTGTCCCGTGATGTACGAGAAAGAAAAGAAGATTCCCGGAAAGAAAAGAAGATTCCCGGAAAGAAAAGCAGATTCCTGGGAAGAAAAGAAGATTCCTGGGAAGAAAAGAAGATTCCTGGGAAGAAAAGAAGATTCCCGGAAAGAAAAGAAGATTCCCGGAAAGAAAAGAAGATTCCCGGAAAGAAAAGAAGATTCCCGGAAAGAAAAGAAGATTCCTGGGAAGAAAAGAAGATTATCCGGGAAGAAAAGAAGTTTCCCGGAAAGAAAAGAAGATTCCCAGAAAGAATAGAAATTCCCCGGAAAGAAAAGAAGATTCCCGGAAAGAAAAGAAGATTCCCGGGAAGAAAAGAAGATTCCCGGGAAGAAAAGAAGATTCCCGGAAAGAAAAGAAGATTCCCGGAAAGAAAAGAAGATTCCCGGAAAGAAAAGAAGATTCCCGGGAAGAAAAGAAGATTCCCGGAAAGAAAAGAAGATTCCCGGAAAGAAAAGAAGATTCCCGGGAAGAAAAGAAGATTCCCGGAAAGAAAAGAAGATTCCTGGGAAGAAAAGAAGATTATCCGGGAAGAATAGAAATTCCCCGGAAAGAATAGAAGATTCCCGGAAAGAAAAGAAGATTCCCGGAAAGAAAAGAAGATTCCCGGAAAGAAAAGAAGATTCCCGGGAAGAAAAGAAGATTCCCGGAAAGAAAAGAAGATTCCTGGGAAGAAAAGAAGATTATCCGGGAAGAATAGAAATTCCCCGGAAAGAATAGAAGATTCCCGGAAAGAAAAGATTCCCGGACACAAATTATTTTCTGTAGGAACAGCGGGTGAAATTGAAGGTTTTGTCGTGGAATTCAGAAATGAATGGTGGCCATCGGATCACAAAACGCACAAATTTTCAGATTTTTTTCAAAAAGAAAGTTCTTTGGAAATTGCCCCCCCCCCCCCCCCCGTTGAGCGGCCGGCATAAGACAACATTTCTATATTAAAAATCTTTTTTATTTTTATTTGGTCTTCTGTAATAATCGAATTTTCTGAGATATTGAATTTCGGGGTGTCGCTCGCTGGAAGCCCCGCCCCAATCATCAAAATGAAAAGAAAGGAATGCTTGAGATCTATCGCTCTGTGTAACACTTCTCTATATATAAAATATGTTTCATTTTTTGAAATACTGAAATAAAAGAACTTTTTGATGATAGAAATCCCCAATCAGGAAGCAGCTGAGATTTTACCCCCCAGCTGCACCCTCGTTATGTCACCCACCTGGGACCTCTCTTGTTCAGTCTGCAGCAGCACACAGGTAAGGGGAGGATGGAAGCTGCTTCCACTATAATCAGTTTGTAGGCAGAGCTTTCCTTGTGTATGAATCTCATGGTTCCCCCCAGAGGGAATGTGTGGCCCTGCACTGTGCAGCCCTCGGGGGCCCCTCCAGGCACAGTCTGTGCTTTCCTTACCTGGGCGCTTGCTTAGACCAGGAAAATAATTCTGATTCTGGTTATTTCTTGTTTCTTCTCCCTCTTATCGTTTCTAATGAATCTTCCTGAGCCCTGGTCCACACTTCTGCGATGCAGGAAACGCACAAGATTCGCTGCGTTTTCCCCGCATCACACTCAAAGCAATCGCACGGCGTCCAATCAGGGTTGCCAACCGCCAGTAAATTTACTGACAGTTTGTAAAAATCTGTGATTTTTTTTACAACTGCCAGTAAATATCGGGGGGCTGATCATTTCATGCTCTGTTGACTTTTTAAGTGTAAATCAAACAAATGACTTTGTTCTCGGCGTTGTCGGTGTTTCCATATCATCTTTATACTGTTCAAATATTCACTGTGTTCGTTTTCAATAGGAGTTCTGTAATTTGTCAGGTTGGCAGAAAAAAATGTGCTCCGCCAGTAAATTTTCCATGTTTTGTCAGTAAAAAATGCTGCGGGAGGTTGGAAACCCTGCGTCCAATGCGATCTGCTGGGGGTGACAATGTTATCCTAATGACACCCGGAAACAGATTGAAAAACGCAGTGCAGCTGCCAGAATCGCATTGCATCGGTGTGAATACCGATGCGATTTAGGCGTGGGGGGAATAAAAAGGGTCCTTCACGATTTTGGGGTGGATGCGATTTTAGACATAGGGGGTTCCCCTTAAAATCATTACCAGACCCAAGTGCCTTGTATGCTTTCAGAGGAGGGAACCCATGCCGGGTTTTTATTTAAAATTTGGCGTGGAGTTCCCCCTCAAGATCATCAGAGCACAAGTCGCATGCCAAAGTCGGATCATGCAAGACGGCGATCCAACTTTGATCCGACTTCAGTGATATTCAATGGGCTGAAGTCGGATCAAAGTCGGACCGGGAGCATTTTCAAAGTCGGACCAGATAAGACGTCTCTCATAGGGAAACATTGATTTTCACACGTCATGCGACATGAGCTCCCAATGTCGGAGAGTCTGTCACATCAGTGTGAACCCGGCCTCATCCCCCTTTGTGTCACCTTGTGTGCATGTTATCAGGCCAAAATCACAGGGTATGTAAACTTTTGATCAGGGTGATTTGGGTAGTTTCTGTTGTGATATAAAAAGAGTAAACACAGTTGATTGATAATAAATGGCTTCGGCCAAACACTAACCATGAGAAAATAAAAGTTTGTGTGTTCTCATTCATATTCTCTGAAAAATGGCCAAGAAATCATAAATCCTGCCAGGGTATGTAAACTTATGAGCACACCTACAGGTGAGAACCAGGCCTAAGTATCTCTGACCATCTCCTTTATCACGTCTGCAGTCTCTGACCATCTCCTGTATCAGGTCAGCAGTCTCTGACCATCTCCTGTATCAGGTCTGCAGTCTCTAACCATCTCCTGTATGAGGTCTGCAGTCTCTGCCATCTCCTGTATCATGTCTGCAGTCTCTGACCATCTCCTGTATCATGTCTGCAGTCTCTGACCATCTCCTGTATCATGTCTGCAGTCTCTGACCATCTCCTGTATCATGTCTGCAGTCTCTGACCATCTCCTGTATCATGTCTGCAGTCTCTGACCATCTCCTGTATCATGTCTGCAGTCTCTGACCATCTCCTGTATCATGTCTGCAGTCTCTGACCATCTCCTGTATCATGTCTGCAGTCTCTGACCATCTCCTGTGTCATGTCTGCAGTCTCTGACCATCTCCTGTATCATGTCTGCAGTCTCTGACCGTCTCCTGTATCATGTCTGCAGTCTCTGACCGTCTCCTGTATCAGGTCTGCAGTCTCTGACCGTCTCCTGTATCACGTCTGCAGTCTCTGACCATCTCCTGTATCAGGTCAGCAGTCTCTGACCATCTCCTGTATCAGGTCTGCAGTCTCTAACCATCTCCTGTATGAGGTCTGCAGTCTCTGACCATCTCCTGTATCATGTCTGCAGTCTCTGCCATCTCCTGTATCATGTCTGCAGTCTCTGACCATCTCCTGTATCATGTCTGCAGTCTCTGACCATCTCCTGTATCATGTCTGCAGTCTCTGACCATCTCCTATATCATGTCTGCAGTCTCTGACCATCTCCTGTATCATGTCTGCAGTCTCTGACCATCTCCTGTATCATGTCTGCAGTCTCTGACCATCTCCTGTATCATGTCTGCAGTCTCTGACCATCTCCTGTATCATGTCTGCAGTCTCTGACCATCTCCTGTATCATGTCTGCAGTCTCTGACCATCTCCTGTATCATGTCTGCAGTCTCTGACCATCTCCTGTATCATGTCTGCAGTCTCTGACCATCTCCTGTATCATGTCTGCAGTCTCTGACCATCTCCTGTATCATGTCTGCAGTCTCTGACCATCTCCTGTATCATGTCTGCAGTCTCTGACCGTCTCCTGTATCATGTCTGCAGTCTCTGACCGTCTCCTGTATCAGGTCTGCAGTCTCTGACCGTCTCCTGTATCAGGTCTGCAGTCTCTGACCGTCTCCTGTATCAGGTCTGCAGTCTCTGACCGTCTCCTGTATCAGGTCAGCAGTCTCTGATTGTCTCCTGTAGTATGCCCGTGGTCACTCTCAGGTTTTTGTAGCATTACATTCATTGAATATTATGTGGGGTTCTTTGTCTATGTTGGGGGCCACACTTGAGGCCCTCTATACAAAGTGAATGTGCCCCCCGGGGGTGAGCTCTGGTGGCAGAACAAAGGTCTGGATATTGCAGCTAAAGATATCTGTGTGATTTTGATCATTTATTGGGCTATTTCCATTGTATGTGATTTTGTGTTTCCGGCTTTTTTATACTTACCGGGTCATTGAATCCGACTTTACAAAGTGCAGCAACGCCCGTCCCGTCCCTCTGGCCCGTCCCGTCCCTCTGGCCCGTCCCGTCCCTCTGGCCCGTCCCGTCCCTCTGGCCCGTCCCTTCCCTCTCTCTAGCCCGTCCCGTCCCTCTGGCCCGTCCCTTCCCTCTGGCCCGTCCCTTCCCTCTGGCCCGTCCCGTCCCTCTGGCCCGTCCCGTCCCTCTCTCTAGCCCGTCCCGTCCCTCTGGCCCGTCCCTTCCCTCTGGCCCGTCCCGTCCCTCTGGCCTGTCCCGTCCTGTTCCTCTGGCCTGTCCCGTCCTGTTCCTCTGGCCCGTCCCGTCCCGTTCCTCTGGCCTGTCCCGTCCAGTCCCTCTGGCCTGTCCCGTCCCGTCCCTCTGGCCTGTCCCGTCCCTCTGGCCCGTCCCGTCCCATCCCTCTGGCCCGTCCCGTCCCGTTCCTCTGGCCCGTCCCGTCCCGTTCCTCTGGCCTGTCCCGTCCTGTTCCTCTGGCCCGTCCCGTCCTGTTCCTCTGGCCTGTCCCGTCCAGTGCCTCTGGCCTGTCCCGTCCAGTCCCTCTGGCCCGTCCCGTCCCGTCCCTCTGGCCCGTCCCGTCCCGTCCCTCTGGCCCGTCCCGTCCCGTCCCTCTGGCCCGTCCCGTCCCTCTGGCCCGTCCTGTCCCGTTCCTCTGGCCCGTCCCGTCCTGTTCCTCTGGCCTGTCCCGTCCTGTTCCTCTGGCCCGTCCCATCCCTCTGGCCCGTCCCGTCCCTCTGGCTGTCTAGTGACCATTCATTTCTGGTGAGTTTAGTTGTATTATAGAACAAATGTTTCTGTCATTGTTTTTTTTCTGTCACCATTTGTAGAGGAAGTCATTCTGGGGAGTCTAATGCTTGGTAATGTGGAGGAAATGGTTAGATTATTATTTTTTTTCTTTTGTATACCTGGCCAGAAAAGCGTTCACTGAGTTGTGTGCAGAGTACAAGGCTGGGGAATTCCTCATGATCTGGTACAAGTCTGGGGGGGATTTCCTCAGTTATTAGCTAGAGGTGTGTGAAGGGAATGGGGGGAGGGGAGGGGGGGTGACACAATAATCAGAAATAAAAGAACCTTTTTTCAAAAGTCTGGTGATATTGCTGCACTACTCTCCTCCTATCTGAGGCTGCCTCCTGCAGTAATCTCTTTCCACCACTAGATGTCCCAAGTCTTCAGGGTTGAGTGACAGCCATCCCCTGGGAAGTGTGTGGATGAAGAGTGCAGGGTGTCGTAGACCCCCCCCCCAAGAGGTAATCTATCCCCCCGCCCCCCCACCCCCTTAGAGGACATCTCCCCCAACCCCCTGAACTCACCATGTAACGATGCAGACTGCAGCTTTGAGGGAGATTTACTAAAACTGGAGAACACAGAATCTGGTGCAGCTGTAACCAATCAGCTCTCAGGTTTTATTGTCAACGCTCAACCACTCCAGCTGTGGAAGATTTACCCCCCCCCTTTTCATGACCAGGCCATTGCTTGCATTACAGCACTGCATAATAAATTCCACAGAGGTGATCAAATACCACCAAAAGAAATCTCTATTTGTGGGAAAAAAAGGGCATCAATTTTGTTTGGGAGCCACGTCGCATGACCGCGCAATTGTCAGTTAAAGCGACGCAGCGCCGAATTGCAAAAAGGGTCCCGGTCCTTTAGCTGCAAAATGGTCCGAGGCTGAGGTGGTTAAAAAAAAAAAAATGAAACCCCGAAATATAATAATTTTTTTTTTTTTAAACAAGTTTTGCCACAGTGAGCGAAAACAATCGTTTTTTTTCCCGAAGCGGCGGAATTAGCAGTTTGGCCCCAAAATCCCATTATTTTATTTTTAGTTTTCTGAAAATGACTCCGCCCATGCCTGTTGCCGATCTCTCTCACCACTTGTTGAGTCACCGACCCAAAATAAAGTCTCGGGAATGTTGACATGACGCGTTGTGACGTACGTGAACACCTCGAGTATTTGTACTTTCACTCAGGAAGTATTACGTTTTTTTCTCTATTTCATTTTCCATTTGATTTTTTTTTTTGCTGCACTCTGAATTGCAGCAATCTTTATCTAGGTGATGATATCACCCCGCCCACGGTGTTCAGAGACCTCACCGCTGCTGGCGTAGACGTGTACATTTCAGTGATCATCGCTGGGATCCATACACTGTAGCGGTCACACGCTATGCAAATTTTTTAAATGTATTTATTTATTTATTTATTTAATTATTTTTTTGTTGCAAGCAATGCGAGAGATTCTGAGCCGAGTGGCCTAGTTATTATACAAATCAGACATAACATACGAAAGAAATCAGAAGTGTTTGATGTGCGATCCTTCGCAGTCTTCTCCAGAGGAGCATCAAATGCACCCCAGATCTGTATCGGTTTTATATTCTTAAAGCCGAATTCCGTCCATAAAAATGCATCATTTAAATATATTCTTCAAAAGGCAGAAAGGATATAAATCCACTGTGAATGCTTTTACAGACCCACATATTACCTTGCATAGGCGTGCACAGGGGGTGTGCCGGGTGTGCCTGGGCACACCCTAATCACCCCTGGGGCACAGATTGCCCCTGCTAATATTTCCCCAAAGCCCCCCAACGGGGCTCCTAAAAAAAAAAAAAGAAAATAAAATTTTAAACAATAATATAAAAATAAAACTATAAAAATATAAAACTGTTGACACCCTCCACTGCCCTACTGTTTTTTTTTTACATGTATTTATAAGAGAGAGTGTGTGTGTGTGTATGTATATATATATAATATACACATATTTATTTATTTATTACAAACATACGTGTGTTTGCGCTTTGGGGTGCACACCCTAATGCAATAGGCTGCACACACCTATGTTACCTTGTAAAGTTGGCACTGACATAATCAATGTGCTGTACATTTCCTATGCAGGGGGCTCAGAAGTAGTGATGAGCCGAACACCCCCGGGTTCGGTTCGCACCAGAACCCGCGAACGGACCGAAAGTTCGTACGAACATTAGAACCCTATTAAATACAATGGATGCGAACGTTCGGATTCTAAAGTGCTAATTATAACGACTATTATCCATGTTATTGTCCGAAACAGAGTTTGGGAACCCGGCTTCTGCACCAGGGGACATGTATCAATGCAAAAATAGGCTTTTTTACTCACCGTAAAATCCTTTTCTCTGAGTCCCTGGACCGACACAGCTTCTCTATTGACAAAGTGGGTATTATCCGTTAATTAGGAGTGACTAGGCAGAAAAACGTGTAAAAAGTGTTGCATCACACCTTCTACAGTACCGCCCAGGGGGCGGACCCTCTGGGTATACCCTCTCAGTCTGCACATCGCAGATCAGTTCGTCAAAAAGCAGTACAAACTTAAAAGGAGGGGTGGGTGCTGTGTCGGTCCATGGACTCAGAGAAAAGGATTTTACGGTGAGTAAAAAATCCTATTTACTCTTTCGTCCATGGACCGACACAGCTTCTCTAGTGACAAAGTGGGACGTCCCAAAGCAGTGTCAGAGAAAAAACGAGGGGTGGTAACAGCATAAAAACAAACTTCACCCCAAAACACAAAACAGCACTCCAACGGAGGAGTTGCAACTCTAAACAGCCGCTTGCAAAACCTTGCGGCCGAAAGAGGCATCCGAAGATGCACCTACATCAACCTTGTAGAATTTTGTGAAAGTGTGAGCGGACGACCAAGTCGCCGCTTTACATAATTGGGAAACAGACGCTTGATGTCGGAAAGCCCATGAGGCACCTATTGCCCTGGTCGAATGCGCCGTGACAGGAAAGGGGGGCGCCTGACCCTTTAAGGCGTAAGCCTGGATTACTATCTGTCGGATCCACCTAGAGATGGTGGCCGATGAGACTGCTTGGCCCTTCTTGGGACCAGCCACCGAAACAAACAGTGAGTCTGACTTCCGGAACAGGGAAGTAGCAGATAGGTATACTCTCAAAGCTCGGACAACGTCCAAGGAATGCAACGCCGACTCCTTAGGATTCGACGGCTGAGGACACAAGGATGGAAGTACAATGTCTTTGTTGAGATGAAAAGCCAAAACGACTTTCGGAAGGAAGGAAGGCTGCGGCCACAGCACCAACTTATCCTTCTGGAAAATCAAATAGGGAGCCTTGCAGGACAAGGCTGCCAGCTCAGAGACTCGTCTAACTGACGTAACAGCCACCAAAAAGACCACTTTCTGAGAAAGTGTCAACAGGGGAATATCTCTAATATTCTCAAACGATGCCTTCTGAAGCACCGAGAGGACCAGGTTCAAGTCCCACAGAGGTAACGGGGGACGGACCAAAGGGGCCACATGTCGGACCCCCTGCACAAATGTACTCACGAGAGAGTGAGTCGCCAGGGGTCGCTGAAAAAAGACAGCCAGGGCAGATATCTGTCCCTTAATCGTACTTAGGGCAAGCCTTTGGTCCACCCCATGCTGTAAAAACAGCAGGATTCTGGAAACCAAATAGGTACGCGGATGCCATTTCATTTCCTCACACATGGAGATGTAGGCCCTCCAAGTGCGGTGATAGACCTTCCTAGAGGACGGTTTTCGAGCACTTCTCATAGTAGAGATTACTGAGTCTGACAGGCCCCGGTCTCTCAGTACCTGGTTCTCAACAGCCATGCCGTTAAAGCCAATGACTGTAAAGCAGGATGGAATATGGGACCTTGCGATAGCAGGTCCTTCCGTAGTGGTAGGCGCCAGGGGACGTCTGCTACCAGACGTACTAGATCGTCGTACCAAGGACGCTGAGGCCAATCTGGAGCGATTAGGATCATTGGAATTCCCTCTGCCTCCACTCTGCGGAGCAGAAGAGGAAGAAGCCTTAAGGGAGGGAAGGCATAGATTAGCCGATACTGACCCCACGATGCTACCAACGCGTCCGTTGCGTCTGCCCATGGGTCTCTTGACCGGGCCACAAACCTCAATACCTTCCGATTGAGTCGGGAAGCCAGAAGATCTACGTCTGGTGTGCCCCATCTTTGGCAGAGGAGTTGGAACACCTCCGGGTGTAAGGACCATTCTCCCTGGTCCAGCATCTGGCGGCTCAGGTAGTCCACCTGCCAGTTTTCCACACCCGGAATGTACACGGCCGACAGTGCCGGTACGCTCCTCTCTGCCCACTTCAGGATGCGAGCGATCTCCGATGCTGCAGCTGAGCTTCTTGTTCCTCCTTGATGATTGACATATGCCACTGCTGTGGCATTGTCTGACTGGATCCTGACTGGACGCCCTTGCAGTCTCTGAGACCATTTGAAGAGGCACAGCTTGATCGCCCGGATCTCCAGGACATTGATCGGCAGGAGGGCTTCCTCTGAGGGCCAGCGACCCTGCGCCGACTGGACACCCCAGACTCCCCCCCAACCTGTAAGGCTGGCGTCCGTCGTGATCACTATCCAGTAAACCGGAAGAAATGACTTCCCGGCCATTACAGCCGGTGCTGTCAGCCACCATACCAGGGATCTCCTGACTAGGTGGCTCACTCAGATTTGATAATCCAGGGATGAAGGGCATCTGTTCCATCTGGACAGAACTTCCTTCTGTAACACTCGAGTGTGGTATTGAATATATGGGACCGCCTCGAAGGAGGCTACCATGAGGCCCAACACTCGCATGCAAAAACGGAGTGACGACCAATTCCTGGAAGTCAGCTGCCGTACTGCAGCCCGGAGGGTCTGCAACTTCTCCACAGGGAGGAATACCTTTGCCTCTGAGGAATCCAGAATCAACCCCAGGTACACTAGGCGTTGAGTGGGCACCAATACTGACTTTTGCGTGTTTAGTATCCAACCACAGTCTCGACTCTCGAAGAGTCTGACAGGTAATGGACACGCTTACCTCTAATTCTGAGCTTGAAGGGACCTTCAGCAGAAGGTCGTCCAAGTAACCTGTGATAGCGATACCCCGCTGTCTTAGAAGTGCCAGAATCGGAGCGAGCACCTTGGTGAACGCCCTGGGTGCTGAGGCAAGGCCAAACGGGAGGGCCACAAACTGGTAGTGGTTCTTCCCGATAGCAAATCGCAGAAACCTCTGGTGTCTGGAGTATATGGGGACATGCAGGTATGCGTCCTTGATGTCCAAGGAGGCCAGAAAGTCCCCCGGATGGAGAGCCGTGACTACAGATCGAACCGACTCCATCCAAAATCTTTATACCTTCACAAAGCAATTGAGGGCTCTGAGATCCAAGATTGGACGAACCCCCTCCTTCTTCGGCACAATGAATAGATTTGAGTAAAAACCCTGACCCCGTTCCTGTTCTGGAACTGGAATAACTACCCCGCGTTCCAGTAGACCCTGGACCGCCCCATACAGGGCCTCCCGACGGGTCGGTAGTAGCTGGAGATTGGAGGTGATGAATCTGTCTGGTGGACAAGAGAGAAATTCTATCTTGTAGCCTGAGGAGATTACTTCGCAAACCCACCTGTCGGAGACTAGAGCAGTCCACTGAGTCGCGAATTTGCGAAGACGTCCCCCCACCCGAGAGCTGGGTGGGGGCGGACCTTCATGTGGACGCAGATTTGTCCACAGGCTTGTTGGGTCTGCGGGACCAAGGACGCTTCTGTCCTTGGGCAGGCGCTTTATCGGCCTGGGGTCTTTTCCCTGTCGCCTTAAGGGGGCGAAAAAAACGCTTACGTGCAGTAAAGGAGGGCCCTTGCCCTTGGCGTGGTCCCTTACCCTTGCTAGTTTGGGGAAGCAAAGTGCTCTTACCTCCTGTGGCATCCTTGATGATGTCATCCAGAGAAGCCCCAAAAAGTCTGTCGCCCTTAAAAGGCAGATCCAACAGGGCTTTCTTGGAAGTCTGGTCCGCAGACTTTAGCCAGATCAGGCGGCGTATGCTACTGCATAAACCGAAGCTCTTGACAGCAGGGGAATAGTATCCATGTCTGACTCGCAGACAAACTTAAGGCCCTGGACCAACTGGTCGGCCAAAGTTATCTCATTAGGAGGAGCATCTCGCTCCTTTAACCCCTGGAGTAGCAATTTTGCCCATTCAGTAAGTGTCTGAGACACTAGGGCCCCCGCCAATGCCGGGCGTACTGCCGAGCCTACCACTGAGTATAGGTAGCGAGCGAGTGCTTCAGCCTTCTTATCCACAGGGTCCTTGAAAACAGGAGCCCCTTCTACTGGAATAGTGGTGGCTCTATTAAGTCTGGACACCGGAGGGTCCACTATAGGGGGAGAGGTCCATATCTTCAGAAAACTCTCCTCAAAAGGGGTGCCGTACTGCAAACCTCTTTGGGGCTGTAAAGACCCTCAGTGGGTTCTCCCATTCCTTGTATAAGAGTTTGTCAAAATAAGACACACAAGGGAACACCTTAGCAGTGCGGGCAGGTTTACGAAACCCAAAGGGGACTGGAGTATCTGCTACTTCTTCAGTCCTTTCCAATTTTAGCATATCCCGCACTGCAGTAATAAGGTCAGATACCAAAGCCGTCTCGCGTACTGACCTGGACTTGGAGTCCTCCTCACTGTCCGATCGGTCACGGTCTGCAGTCTCTGATGCATCAGAATCTGGGCCATGAGCCGTAGCTGGACCTGGTTCTGCATCAGAAATATCCCCAGAAGATTGCAGGGGACGGGGGCGTTTATTACCCCCTGTATTCCCGTGTGCTGCTTCCACCCTGGCAGCAAACGCCTCTAGGATTGCCGACATAGCGTCCATAGACACCTCAGGGACACCAGCTGCTAAATCTGGTGTTTCAGGGGAGAAGACATCTGGCTCAGATGCCATGCTGACCACACGCTGACACCCACAGGCAAGATATCAATAGGCCACCCTCCTGTGCTGCAGAGAGGCTGGGTCACCCAGAGGACTCACCACCCTGGATAGGTACTGCTATGCTGCGCCTGTGATGCTGTCCCGCTGCTGCTGTGTCAGTCTGCTTCTTTTATCAGCACTTCCTGTGTGAATTTTCGCACCAGTGTAATGCACCCTAGAGGCCGGAGGCTCTCGCAAAATGGTTGCCAAAAACGTCTGTATGGAAGATAATGTGGGCTCTAAGAAAATGGCCGCCGACAGAAGCTAGAGGTCAAGCAGCCATAGCCCACAAAAAGATGGCCGCCGAACGGCAATATCTGCATACAGGGTGGGCAAACATGGCCGCCGATCAGCTGATAGGGGCCAGTGGGTGTGGCCGAACCACAGGAAGATGGCCGCCGGTCAGTCATAAGAGGCCAAACTTGGCATGGACCACCTCAAAATGGCCGCCGACAGCATGGAGGAGGAAGGACACAAACACAGGTAAGAAAAAATGAAATTTCTTTTAAATGTTAGTTACAGCCAGCCCCGCTCCAGTGGGACCCCCTAGGTGACCCCCAGCACCCAGCAACCTTTAGCTAGAAGCCCAGGGAGGAGGGAAAGGCAGGGAGAGAGGGAAGAAAGGGGCCACAACCACTTACTTGATCTCTCCAGGAATGTCCAGCTAAATCACCCAGCCGAGGCAGGGGAGTTTTACTTACCTATCCTGCATGTATTATGCTGGAAGACATTCCAAACAGATCATCGTCCGCGCACGGAAGGTGACTGTTGGCCAGGCATGCTGTGATTGGACCCAGAAGGGACGATCGTTTGTATGCCCTGGAGCATGCCGCTCACCGGACAGGCTGCTGCGACTCGGCCGTAAGGTCAGCCGAAGCTGAGCGGTCCGATGCAAGCCTTGGAGCGTAAGCTCACCGGCCACCAGTGGAGCGACGGGCATGTCGTGGAAAACCCAGCGCGTAGCTAGAGTCGGCACACGCTCGATGGCCGAAACTGGGGAGACTACAAGGATCGAGGATCCAGCCTGTCACCCAGTCGGCAGTTGATCGAAGATCGCAGGAAACAACAAATGTAGCAAAAAAAATAAAAATATATATATATATCTTTTTTCCCCGGACCAATGGGCCCGAAGGGAGCCATGTCCTACTCCTTGCTAGACAGAAAAAAACTGATCTGCGAAGATGCAGACTGAGAGGGTATACCCAGAGGGTCCGCCCCCTGGGCGGTACTGTAGAAGGTGTGATGCAACACTTTTTACAAGTTTTTCTGCCTAGTCACTCCTAATTAACGGATAATACCCACTTTGTCAATAGAGAAGCTGTGTCGGTCCATGGACGAAAGAGTAAAGAAGTTTTAAAAACGGACGTTTTCCGGGCGCAGTCATTTTAATGATGCATAAAGTGAAAAAAAAAAAGTCAAATATTCCTTTAAATATTGTACCTGGGGGGTGTCTAAAGTATGCCTGTGAAGTGCCACGTGTTTCCCGTGTTTAGAACTGTCCCTGCACAAAATTACATTTCTAAAGGAAAAAAAAGCCATTTAAAACTGCTTGCGGCTTTAATGCAATGTCTGGTCCCGGTAATATGGATGAAAATCTTTAAGAAAAATGGCATAGCTACCCCATCACCCCCTACCCCAGCCCATTACCAGCCCCTTTGGGTCTTGTATGGATATTAAGGGGAACCCCGCACACAAAATAAAAAAGGCCCTATATACTCTGAACAGCCGTATACAGGCGGTGCATACAAGACAGGGACTGTAGGTTTGTTCTTATGTAGAATCTGTTTGTAATTTTGAACAGCTACATTGTTTAAGTGTAGCTCCATGCCAAATACCTATGTAGCAGGATGTCCTTATGAAAGAAGGAATCCGGCTCCCTCCGGTGGTATAAGTGTTACAATGCAACTAATGCACTTTGGGACCTGATATCAGCTAGGAGAAAAGACTTTGTTGCTTTTAGTAAAAGACAGACTACATTACCCAGGGTGCATTGCAACACCGCAAAGCATTCTGGGCAGACTACTTAAACCAGGGGAGGGGCCAGCGTCTCTCTCTCTGGATCCAGCTCTCAATCAAGCAGGAAGTTGGCACGGAGGCCTGCTTCCTAAGGATTAGGCCAGAAGCCTGGGCCTAAATTACGGGAGTGCCAGAGTGATTTCCAGCAGAGGATCGTCCACAGCGTCCTGTGATTGCCCAGCAGAGACCGGAGTCGTCCATCACCATATGCTGTTAGTGACGGAGTCCGGAGACTGCAGCTGAAGCAGAAGCGTGGAGATCGAGTGACCGGGACAAGCCAGAGGAGACTATCTGAAAGTCGGGCCTGTTTGGTGAGAAGGGCACCTGCCCAGAATTGACTACTACCTTAGAGGAAAGTGATTTAGTTAGTGCCAGCCACACTTCACCTATCACGCCACAGCTTGCGGCCTAGTGTATCTCACTGGAGACTATGTGATCAGAGATTGGTGCATCCGTCATTAGTGGGTGGCAGGCACACGAGTACTCAGGTATATTGCGGATAATTACAGCATCTTGTTGAAACCCTGTGGATTACAATTTAACTTGTGCACCGACGGTGGCTAGCGAAGACTTCATTGGAGAAAGGAACTTTGAGTGGGACGCAGATAGGCCTTGCTTACCTATTATAGGGAATGAACACGTGCAAGGTATTGCAATAAAGGGGGAGCTCGCGAGCAACCAGTTAGCCGTGCAGAGACACATATAGATACATGTACATATATATAGCTGATGTTATTTCCTGTTATTACCTAATCTCAGTGATACCTATCCTTATTGGTTTATTGACTCTGCAATGCGCATGCAGAGTCAACTGTGTGTATTAATGTGATTCTTTACCCTTCCCTTTTATACTGAGTAAAGGTACCTTTGATTAAGCATATAACTTGTGTGAAGTATCTCTGTCACTTAGAAGGACTAGTGACCAGCAAAGGTAATAACATTTACAGGTTATTGTGTGATGTATGCAGGATTGTGTCTCCTAATACTCAATAGGTCTCACACTCCTTATTCATATCAGTTGTGCTAAGGGAAGGTTTGAGCCACTTCCAGGGGTTGATAGGCAGGACGTAGACCCAAATCAAACAAACAGCAGCTCCTACGGGGGTAGTGCTACACGTGGGGGCTCGTCCGGGATATTCTACGGTTCTGCAATCAACTTTCCCCCTAGACAGAACCCTTACAGCACAGAAATGGACCCTGCTGCCATAGCCCGGTGGTGCAGGGATGAAGGCATCCTACCCGGAAATGGCCTGGTGGTTGAAATCCAGAGAGAGGCCTGGGTAGAGGAGCAGCTAACTCCAGTCTTGAGAGCATTGTCCACGGACAGGAAGCCATGGATGATTGACATAAAGACAGATACTGTAAATCCCCACACCTATGCATTATGTGAGTGGAGGAACGGAATCTCTGACTACTTCAAGGGTGCCAGCATAAAAACTACAAACCAAGTAGAACTCCTCCTGATACACCCAGAAGAGAATAAAGATGGCCCCACATCCACTACTTCAGGAGGCCCCAGCACAGGAGGGAGCGCCCAACAAAAGGGTCCCGGTTCACCACCATTGACCACCCTTAGCTCAGAATTGTGCGCTGTCCTGGGGGAGATTGTGACCAAGTGTAAAAAGGGCCCTCCAGACTACCTGATGTCAGGATACAGGAAACTCAGGACCTTTTCTGGGAAGAAACCTGTACCTTCAGTGGAAGATGGATTTGAAGAGTGGCTAGATGGTGCCACTCAGGCCCTAGAAGAATGGGAGGTGCCAGAACTACAAAAAAAAACAACGGATTGTGGAAAGCTTAAAGGGGCCTGCTCTGGAGGCCATACGTAACCTCAAGTTAAGCAAGAAGGACTGCAATGCACAGGATTATCTGGATATTCTGCAGAATGTGTTCGGCGGGATGGAAAACGTCACTGAACTCACTTACCAGCTGGGGCATTGCTACCAAAAAGAAGGAGAGAAGCTGTCAGAATTCATAGGACGCCTGGATAAGATCCTACATCGGATCCTACTGAAGAAAGGGATCGATCCAAGAAAAGTGGATGAGGCCCGTGCCCAGCAGGTGTTGAGGGGAGCTCAACCCTTGGACCCCATCGCATTATTGCTACGCACCCCGTGGGACGGGAGCAGCCTAGAATACCCCGACTTGATCCGGATAGTCAGGGAGGAGGAGGCCATGTTGGAAGACAAAAGGAGGAGTCAACACACCGAACCAACTGCCCGAGTCAGAATGTTAAGTGCAGAAGAAGGTAATTCAGAAGTTGAACTCCTAAAGACCCAGGTGTCACAACTAGTAGAAATGGTGTCCATGCTGACTAGCCAGGCCTCTGTGCCACACAACAAGAACACGTCAGAGGAACCAAAAAAACCTCCTAGCTCCAATATGGAACTAGTACAGAAGCCTAAGAGATTTATAACATGCTTCAATTGTGGGGGAATCGGGCATGTTAGAGCAGTGTGTCCCAGCCCAGATGAGGTTGCATCCAGATATCGCAAGCCAGCGGAAAACTTCAGAGGGCCCCGGTGAAGGAGTCAGCCGGGCGCCCACCAGTTTCCACGAACTCCTTCAAGAAGTCCAATGATCCAAAACATCAGAGTCAGGGACCTAAACCTCTGCCAATTAGGCCCCGTCCCACAACTCAGGCTGCTGTTGAACAGAAGGCCAGTGCACACCAGACCCAGAAGGGACTGAGACCCACCGGAAACTCAAGAAAAAAAGAAGTGAGGGTACAGGTAACTGAACCCAGCAAGAAGTCTGTGTTGAAGGAGTTCCCTGCCAAGTTAGTGGGGCCTTCTCCAGTAGTCTCCATACAAGTAGAAGGGATCTACACCAAGGCTCTTCTTGACACTGGGGCTCAAGTGACTCTTCTGTATAGGGATTTCTATGATAAACATCTTAAACATCTGCCCCTACAGAAATTAGAGGAACTGGAAATATGGGGTATTGGAACTCAGAGCTTTCCCTATGACGGTTACCTGCCAATCAAGTTGACTTTTGATCCCTCAGTGGCTGGGGAGACAGAGACCTTCGATACTCTGGCAGTAGTGTGCCCTCGCCCACCAGGGGCCAGCAAGAGCTCACTCATCATAGGGACCAACACTGATCTAGTCAGGCGACTGCTGACACCGTTGGCCCAACAGGAAGAAGCCCTGACCACAAGAGTCCACCCCATGTTAAGGCAAGCCTACCAGCGCCTGGTACTGGAGCAGAAGGCCCCGGCTGAGGTAGTTGGCAAGATTTGGAAGCTAGACAAGACGGAGAAGGTATTACAACCGGGAGAGGTGACTTGCCTGAGGGCTTCTGTCAAGCTCACATGGAAACAGCCAGGCCCCTTCATTGTCTTCGAACCAGGCCCACAGGAAAGACAGAAAGGGATTGAAGTAATCCCCGAAGTGATCCCATTGAAGGCCCTACAGAAAAGCCATGGGAGGGTTTCAGTGAGTATAAGGAACACTGCTAATACACCAGTGAAGGTGCCGGCCAGAATGCTGTTGGGCCAGGTGAATCCAGCCACCCCCATTGCCCCGTGTGAATTGAAGAAAGAAGAAAGGGGTGAAGTCACCATAGAGAAGCTCTGTTCTGAAGACACGGCCCTCCCACCAGAATGGAGAAAAAGGGCCAAAGCTCAACTTGCAAGGTGGGAAAAGATCTTCTCTAAAGATGAGTTTGATGTGGGGTGCGCAAGGAGTGCCACTCACAAGATACGCTTACAAGAAGATAAGCCCTTTAGAGAGAGAGTTCGACGGGTCCCACTGGGTGACTTAGAAGACTTGCGGAAACAGTTGGCTGAGCTGAAGAGGACGGGGATTATTCGAGAATCCAGGAGCCCTTACGCTTCTCCAATAGTGGTAGTCCGAAAGAAGAACGGGTCGCTGAGACTGTGTATCGACTACAGAACACTAAACAGAAGGACCATCCCAGATCAATACACCACTCCCCGAATTGAAGACGCCCTGCAGAGTCTGTCAGGGGCCAAGTGGTTCAGTGTAATGGATCTAAAAAGTGGATATTAACAAATCCCCATGCACCCTGAGGATCGGGAGAAGACAGCCTTCATCACCCCTGTGGGGTTCTTTGAGTTCAACCGTATGCCTCAAGGGTTATCAGGAGCCCCTGCCACTTTCCAAAGGCTAATGGAGAGAACCGTCGGGGACATGAATCTAATAGAGGTACTGGTATATTTGGACGACGTCATCGTGTTCGGGAGAACCCTAGAAGAGCATGAAGAGAGACTGGAGAAGGTCCTGAAGAGGCTCAGGGAAGAGGGCCTGAAACTCTCCCCAGAGAAGTGTCAATTTTACCAGTCCTCAGTCCATTACCTGGGCCATATCGTTTCTGCAGAAGGGGTGGCCACGGACCCAGAGAAGCTGGATGCCGTCACCTCTTGGCCGAGACCTACCAACGTGACTGAGCTTCGGTCATTCCTGGGGTTCTGTTCTTACTACAGAAGATTTGTAGAAGGATTCGCCAAGATTGCCAGACCCCTGAACGAGTTACTCAGAAACGAAGGGGAAGATGATGTTCCAGAGCTGGTCAAACCAGTGAAACTCACAATGGGACCCCGAAGGCCCAAAGAGTCGATTCAAGACCAGTGGACAGGGGAGTGCGAGGAAGCCTTCCAGATGTTAAAGAAGAGTCTTACCACTGCACCAGTCCTGGCCTATGCTGATCCAAAGAAGCCTTATGAACTGCATGTAGATGCCAGCCGAGATGGGCTGGGTGGGGTGCTGTACCAGGAACATGATGGTTACCTAAGACCCGTCGCATATGTGAGCAGGAGTCTGATACCTGCTGAGAAGAATTACCCCACCCACAAGCTTGAATTCCTGGCCTTGAAATGGGCAGTGGTAGACAAACTGAGAGACTACCTATATGGGGCGGAGTTTGTGGTGAAGACAGATAATAACCCGCTCACCTACCTTCTGACCACTGCCAAGTTGGATGCAACGGGACACCGGTGGTTGGCTGCCCTTTCAAGCTTCACCTTCAGCTTGAAGTACCGACCCGGAGTGGGAAATAGGGATGCAGATGCCCTGTCCAGGAGGTCTCATGCCCCCACCGACCCTACCGAAGAATGGGCCCAACTAGAACCAGAGGGAGTGCGAGCCCTATATCAGGGGACAGAACTTCAAGCCAGAGGTGGGTCAAGAGCCGAAGAAATTGGGGTCTCAGCTGTTGGAGTACCGAAGTGCTATTGCAGTGTGACCGAAGTCGAAGGGGAGGGCTTGCCCAAGCTGACAAAAAGGGATTTGAGAAAGGAGCAAGAAGAAGACTCTTTAGGGAAACTCCTGATAAAGGCCCTGGAAAGCCAGCGTCCCGAGATGCTTGAAACAGACTCCCCAAGAGAAGCCCGATTGTTGCGCAGGGAGTGGGATCGGCTACACATACGTCAAGGGGTGGTCTACCGAAGGGGCCCCTCTGACGACTCAGAAGAGAAGTGGCAGCTGTTTTGTACCAGCCAAATATCGAGAAGCGGTCCTAGCTGCCCTCCATGACAACCATGGTCACCTAGGGTCCGAACGGACTTTTCACCTTGTACGGGATAGGTTCTATTGGCCCTGCATGCGGGCTGAAGTGGAAGGATATTGCCATTCCTGTGTCCGATGCATTCAAAGGAAGACCTTGCCACGTCAAGCAGCCCCAATGGGCCATCTGCAAAGTCAGGGACCTATGGAACTGGTGTGCATTGACTTCCTTTGCCTGGAGCCTGATCTGAGTGGTCAAGGGAATGTCTTGGTGATAACAGATCACTTTACCAGATATGCTCAAGCATTCCCAACAAAAGACCAGAAGGCCTCAACAGTAGCCAAAGTACTGGTAGAAAAATTCTTTGTGCACTATGGTCTACCCCAACGCCTTCATTCAGATCAGGGCAGAGACTTTGAAAGCAAATTAATAAAGAAGTTATTAGACCTGTTAGGCATCCAGAAGACCAGGACAACCCCTTATCACCCACAAGGAGATGCTCAGCCTGAACGGTTTAACCGGACTCTCTTGGATATGTTGGGGACTCTGAGTTCAGAGAAAAAGCAGCATTGGAGCAAGCATGTAGCTGCCATAGTGCATGCCTACAATAGCACTGCCAGTGATGTCACCGGGTATTCCCCATACCGTTTGATGTTCGGGCGGGAAGCTCGGTTGCCAGTGGACTTGGCCTTTGGCATATCGCTGGATCATACCTCAGCAGCATCCCACAAGGGGTATGTAGACCGATTGAGAAAGAGTCTGAAGACAGCTTTTGAAAAGGCCCAAGCAGCATCTGACCAACGGGGGCTGAGAAATAAAAGAAACTTTGACCTAAGAGTCAGAATTCAAGATTTACAGCCAGGAGATAGAGTGCTGTTGAGGAACTTGGGAATTCCGGGAAAACATAAGTTGGCTGACCGTTGGAAATCCCAACCTTATGTTATCTGCAAGAAGCTGGAAAACCTTCCTGTGTACCAAATTAGGCCAGAAGGAAGCGTGGGACCGTTAAAGACCTGGCACAGGAATCACTTGTTGCCCCTCTCCGAGGCAGTTCGCATGCCTCCTGCATCTGACTCACAAGAAACCCCTTCAACTTCTCAAGGTTCCAGACCCATCACCCGATCTCAAACAGTGCTTCCAGATGTGAGAGATGGAGACTCTGACAATGAAGGTCAAGAGGATGAAGAAGCAGAATCTGACTGGTTGTGGTCATCCCAATTGCCAGAACCCATGACCACCTCTCAAACCTCACCCAAAACAGTTGACAATGGAACTCTTCGGGCAGAAGCTCCTGAATTCGTGCCTTCAAACATTCTCATTGAGGAGGTAGCTGATGACTCAGACTCTTTGTCAATGGAAGACCCAGAAGAAGGGTCGTTGTCTCTATCTGAAGGAGAGCGGGACGCTCCTGAAGTTCTGGAGCCCAACATGCCTGAACTAGATGAGGAAGCCCCTGAAGAGCTTCTAGAAACAGCCAGCCCCAATGTCCTTGAGAATATGATACCTAAAGAGCAGAGGGAAAGAAGAATAATTCACCCCCCAAAAAGACTGACGTACGACCAATTGGGTGAATGCTCTGAGAAGGCCATCATCACTTCTAAGAGAACCATTGATCAGTCTAGCTCTTCCACTCCAGATTCAGATTCAGTGGAAGACAACCCCAGCTCACTCCCTAGCACATCTGAAACAGACACCCAAGTGTCGGTGGTCAGTATACAGGACAACCTCCCTCCTTGTGATAATTGGTGGGAGGTTCCTCTGTCGGCTCTGTGTTATGATATGAGCTGTTTAAGTTTAAATCCTGCTTATGAAAAGGCAAGTTGTTTATTGTCATGCATAAACTAACAAATTTCCCTGCAGGTATTGCCAAAGTATGTGTTAGGTTACATACTGTTGTCCTCTTTGGGGACCAAAGACTTTAAGTGGGGGGAGTGTGTAGCAGGATGTCTATATGAAAGAAGGAATCCGGCTCCCTCCGGTGGTATAAGTGTTACAATGCAACTAATGCACTTTGGGACAGATATCAGCTAGGAGAAAAGACTTTGTTGCTTTTAGTAAAAGACAGACTACATTACCCAGGGTGCATTGCAACACCGCAAAGCATTCTGGGCAGACTACTTAAACCAGGGGAGGGGCCAGCGTCTCTCTCTCTGGATCCAGCTCTCAATCAAGCAGGAAGTTGGCACGGAGGCCTGCTTCCTAAGGATTAGGCCAGAAGCCTGGGCCTAAATTACGGGAGTGCCAGAGTGATTTCCAGCAGAGGATCGTCCACAGCGTCCTGTGATTGCCCAGCAGAGACCGGAGTCGTCCATCACCATATGCTGTTAGTGACGGAGTCCGGAGACTGCAGCTGAAGCAGAAGCGTGGAGATCGAGTGACCGGGACAAGCCAGAGGAGACTATCTGAAAGTCGGGCCTGTTTGGTGAGAAGGGCACCTGCCCAGAATTGACTACTACCTTAGAGGAAAGTGATTTAGTTAGTGCCAGCCACACTTCACCTATCACGCCACAGCTTGCGGCCTAGTGTATCTCACTGGAGACTATGTGATCAGAGATTGGTGCATCCGTCATTAGTGGGTGGCAGGCACACGAGTACTCAGGTATATTGCGGATAATTACAGCATCTTGTTGAAACCCTGTGGATTACAATTTAACTTGTGCACCGACGGTGGCTAGCGAAGACTTCATTGGAGAAAGGAACTTTGAGTGGGACGCAGATAGGCCTTGCTTACCTATTATAGGGAATGAACACGTGCAAGGTATTGCAATAAAGGGGGAGCTCGCGAGCAACCAGTTAGCCGTGCAGAGACACATATAGATACATGTACATATATATAGCTGATGTTATTTCCTGTTATTACCTAATCTCAGTGATACCTATCCTTATTGGTTTATTGACTCTGCAATGCGCATGCAGAGTCAACTGTGTGTATTAATGTGATTCTTTATCCATCCCTTTTATACTGAGTAAAGGTACCTTTGAGTAAGCATATAACTTGTGTGAAGTATCTCTGTCAGTTAGAAGGACTAGTGACCAGCAAAGGTAATAACATTTACAGGTTATTGTGTGATGTATGCAGGATTGTGTCTCCTAATACTCAATAGGTCTCACACTCCTTATTCATATCAGTTGTGCTAAGGGAAGGTTTGAGCCACTTCCAGGGGTTGATAGGCAGGACGTAGACCCAAATCAAACAAACAGCAGCTCCTACGGGGGTAGTGCTACACCTATTTTTAAGCTTTTTGGAAAACATAGGGAAGGGTTATCACCCCTGTAACATTTTTTTTGCTGTCTGTGCCCCTGTTCAGAACATTTCACCTCACTTTGCGTCCCAATGACAACTGTTTTTGAAATGTGGTGTTTTTATTGAAACAAGGATTGGTGATAAAGCATCAGTAGAGAGGAGACACCTTTCTCCCATATTAATTCTTACAGGAGAGAATTTTCCTTTCTAGGGGTAGATTTCCTCTCACTTCCTGTTGTCTTCTTCCGTTTGCAAGTAGTAGTCGTTTGTAAGTTGGATGTTTGAAAGTAGGGACCTGCCGTATATACTCTGCAGAAATTGGCCCCTTAGGTGTTGGTGTTGGCACAACACTGTAAGCACTCACAGTTACTCTTGGTGGGTGCTGGAACGCCCTGCTGTCAACTATTATATCAGGAATTGTAATAACATATAATTGTTGATCAGTGGTAGTAAAAATTGGGCCTTTGATGGTGGTGCTGGTGCCACAACACTGTAAGGCCTGACAGTTACTCTTGGTGGGCGCAGCAATGGGCCCTGCTGTGAATTATTAGATCAATAATTATAATTGCATGCCCCTGTTGAACAGGGGCTGAAAAATTGGGCCTTAGGCACTGGTGGCACAACACTGCAACCCCTCACAGATACTGTACTTGGAGCACAGCAATGAGGCCTGTTGCAAAGTATTGCATCAAAAATTGTAATTACACGCCCCTGTTAAACAGGGGCTGAAAAATTGGGCCTTAGCCACTGGTGGCGTCACCCATAAACCAAAATGATCTTCCAAGCTATCATCATTAATCGTATCATTGAGGAGGAGGAGGAGGATAGCCAGTCAACATAACAGCACAGGCACTCAGCATCAGCATCAGTCTTGAAGGGATGTGACATTTTAAAATCAATTAGTCTGTTATATCAGCATCAGGTGTGTGGTAGCTGGAAGTGATCCAAGACTGGTTCATCTTGATGAAAGTCAGTCGATCAACCGAGTCGGTGGACAGGCGCACCCTGTGATGCGTGACAAATCCTCCAGCAGCACTGAATGTGCGTTCTGAAAGAACGCTGGATGCAGGACAGGCCAGTAGCTCAATTGCATACTGTGCAAGCTCTGGCCAGTGATCCATCCTCAAGACCCAGTAAGCCAGAGGATTTTCGGTGGGGAAGGTGTCCAAGTCTGACCTTGCCCCTAGGTATTCCTGCACCATGTATATCAGACGCTGGCGATGGTTGCTGGAACCGATCATACTTTAGGGCTGCGGACTAAAGAATTGTCTGAACGCATTGGTCAGACGGCCACCTTCCCCACCGCTCCTTCTTTGACTGCCCGAAGCCTCAGCAACTCGTTGTCCAGGACCAGGAGTTTGTAACCTCCCAGTCTCTGGGAACGCGTTGCACAGACCTTTCTGCAAGGCCTCCCGGAGTTGTCTCATCCTCTGCTCCCTCTGCGACGGTAACATAAGGTCCGCAACCTTACCCTTGTACCGTGGATCAAGGAGAGTGGCCAGCCAGTAATGGTCCCTCTCCTTGATCCGAAGAATACGAGGATCCTTCCGCAGACTTTGCAGGATCAGGGAGGCCATGCAGTGTAGGTTAGCTGAGGCATTCAGTCCGGAGTCCTCTGGGTCACTAAGGACGACATGATCCGCAGCCACCTCCTCCCAGCCACGTACAACTCCACTGGTTTCTTGGGACTGTAAATCATCCCTAAAAGACTGCTGCTGATGATGCTGAGTGCCAGCCTCCACCTCCATGCTGACACAATCCTCCTCCTCCTCCTCCTCCTCCTCTTCCTGTGCGATGGGTGGGACAGAAGGAACACTGTCTGGGTAAAGGGGGCCTTGAGAGGCAAGGAAGTCCTCCTCTTCCTACCTCTGTTCTGCCTCAAGTGCCCTGTCCATTATTCCACGCAGCGTGTGCTCCAACAGGTGGACAAGAGGTACAGTGTCACTGATGCATGCACTGTCACTGCTCACCATCCTCGTGGCCTCCTCAAATGGTGCCAGGACAGTGCATGCATCCCTGATCATGCCCCACTGGCGTGGTGAAAAAAACCCGAGCTCCCCTGACCCTGTCCTGGTGCCGTAGTCGCACAGGTACTCATTGATGGCCCTCTGCTGCGTGTGCAGCCGCTGCAGCATGGCCAACGTTGAGTTCCACCTGGTGGGCATGTCACATATAAGGCGGTTCTTGGGCAGGTTCAACTCCTTTTGCAGCTCAGCCAGGCGAGCACTGGCATTATAAGATCTGCGGAAATGCACACAGACTTTCCTGGCCTGACTCAGGACATCCTGTAAGCCCGGGTACCTGCCCAAGAACCGCTACACCACCAGGTTAAGGACGTGAGCCATACAGGGCACATGGGTCAGTTGTCCCTGTCGGAGGGCGGAGAGGAGGTTGGTGCCATTGTCGCAAACCACCATTCCTGGCTTAAGCTGGCGTGACGTCAACCACTTCTCGGCCTGCCCCTGCAGAGCAGACAGGACCTCTGCCCCAGTGTGGCTCCTGTCCCCCAAACACACCAGCGCAAGCACGGCATGGCATCTTTTTGCCTGCGTACTTGCGTAGCCCCTTGAATGCCTACGGAGCACCGCTGGTTCCGAGGACAAACCACAGGAAGAGGCCATGGAGGAAGAAGAAGAGGAGGGGGTGGAGGAGAGAGGTGTGTCACAACCAGTAGTAGCATTTTGGAGGCGTGGCGGCGGAACAACCTCCAACACTACTGCACCTTGTCCTGCATCCTTCCCAGCTGCCACCAAAAAAGTGACCCAATGGGCCGTGAAAGAAAGGTAACGTCCCTGTCCATGCCTGCTGGACCATGAGTCAGCGGTAATATGCACCTTACCGCTGAGCGCCCCGTCCAGCGAGGCCAAGACATTGCCTTCCACATGCCTGTAGAGAGCCGGAATCGCCTTCCGTGAGAAAAAGTGGCGTTTGGGAACCTGCCACTGAGGAACCGCACATTGCACAAACTCACGGAAGGGGGCCGAGTCTACCAACTGAAAAGGCAGCAGTTGAAGCGCTAGCAATTTAGCCAAGCTAGCATTCAACCGCTGGGCATGTGGATGGCTGGGAGTGAACTTCTTTCGACGGTCCAGCAGCTGGGGCAGGGAAATTTGCCTGCTAGAATCGGACGTCGGTGTACTGCTAGCAGAGTGGCCGCAAGTACTTGGCTGTGACACACCTAATTCTACACCTTCATTCCTCTCAGTGCAGGTTTCAGAGAGGACTGAAGGTATAGTGGGGTTGGAGATCCCAGCTGATGCGGTGCAAGGAGAGGTCCGCTTTGTTCTTTGGTGTGGGTCTTTAAGGTAGGCTTGCCAACGAGCTGCATGGCAGGTCAACATATGTCTGATCAAGCATGTGGTGCCCAAGCGGCTGATGTTTTGGCCACGCGATATACGCTTGAGACATATGTTGCAAACAGCAGCTGTGCGATCTGATGCACTCGCCTCAAAAAAGGCCCACACCAAAGAACTTTTTGAATGACGGGCAGAGGCAGCGCCCTGCACAGGCGGAGCTCTGCGGTGTGATTCCGTCGTTGTGCTGCCCATACGCTGGCCACTCAAGGGCATCCTGCCTCGTTGGAGATGTGCCTCCTCCTCATCCTCCTCCTCCTCCTCTCTCCTATTAGGCACCCACGTGGAGTCAGTGACCTCATCATCCCCTCCCTCCTCATCACTGGAGCCAATCTGGCAGTATGCTGCAGCTGCTGGAGCATGACTGCCAGATTGGTGTCCTTCTTGAGCATCCCCTCTCTCTGCTCTCACGCTACTGCCTTCCTCTATCTGGGTATCATCATCAGATCCTTCGAAACGCTGGGCATCCTCCTGGAGCATGTACCCAACACTGTGCTCAAACAGTTCGGGGGACTCCTCAGGAGGAGGACATGGTGGGTCTAGGGAAGGATTGACTAATGAAGATAATGATACCAGAGAAGAGGACGCTTTGGCAGCTGCTTTGCCAGTACCCTGAGCCTGGGTGAGAGAGGATGAGGAGGATGAGGTGGGCTTGGTCATCCACTCTACCAAGTCTTCGGCATGATGTGGCTCAACATGTCCAGCTGCCGAAAAGGACAAGCCTGTCCTATGGCCATGTGCTGATGACAATGCACCGCGTACACGACCAGCACTGTTGCCCCCAGACACAGAGCCTGCTTGCCCTCTTTTTTTGCCTCCTGACTGTCTGCCTCTCCTTGGTTGCCTTCCAGACATTTTAATGGATGGCCTGCAGGGAGATGGGAAAAAGAGCAATAAGGGCTACCTTCAGGTGTATACTGTGCAGGAGGCTTAGCAACAATGACACTGACACTGTCCCCTGCCTATCTTTCTCTGTCCCTAAACACAAGGATTTGCAATATGCTTCAGCAAGATTGGTTTAGCACAGAATATCACACTGACAGTTTCCCTCACTGTCCTTCTCTGTCCCTACAAACAAGATTTAGCACAGAATAGCACACTGATAGTTTCCACAAGTGTCCTTCTCTGTCCCTAAACTCAAGGATTTCAAATATGGTTCAGCAAGATTGGTTTAGAACAGAATAGCACACTGTCAGTTTCACTCACTGTCCTTCTCTGTCCCTACAAACAAGGTTTAGCACAGAATAGCACACTGTCACTGACACTCTCCCTACCTATCCTTATTTGTCCCTAAACACAAGGAATCCAGGATTAGTAAAGGAAAAAAAATGACACTGTCCCTGCCTATGCTTCTCTTTCCCTGCTCCGGAACACACTACACAAGGCCGCCGCGCTGGCGGCCTTTTATAGTGTGGGGCGTGTACTAAACCCCCTCAGCAATAATTGGCCACAGGCATCCTGCCTGTGGCCAATCATTGCTCTCCTCGCTGCCGGCGCTGTGATTGGTCAAGCATGCGGGGTCACAGTGCATGCTTGGCCAATCACAGCGCCTGGATGACACTGTGATGGCGTAGTGCATTGTGGGCCGTTCACGTCACTCGAATTTGGCGCGAACGGCCCAAATCGTTCGATCTTCGTCGAACGATCGAATAGCCGATGTTCGAGTCGAACGTATGTTCGACTTGAACACAAAGCTCATCCCTACTCAGAAGGCTCCACCCATGACAGAAAACTACAGGAGGGGCGGAGACAAGACCATTCATCCTGCATAAAAAAAGAGAGAGAGCAGAGCTGTGGGAGGGGCCCAGCAGGCTCCATCTACTACCAGGGCCGGTGCTACCACTAGGCAAACTAGGCAGCCGCCTAGGGCGCCCGGCCACTGGTGTTCCTACTCTCTTCTCTCTGCAACAAGCAACTAAGTCTCAGCATCAGCAGGCAGCCGCCGCTCTGTTCGCACATAGTGTCAGAGGTGCAGCGGTGGCGGAGGACTGTGTACCGACTCCCAAATGAATGGAAGCAAGTAAACGTTTATTGATGGGCTGGAGGCTGCATTTGATGGGCGCTGATGAGGCTGCATTTGATGGGCGCTGGTGAGGCTGCATTTGATGGGCGCTGGTGAGGCTGCATTTGGTAGGCGCTTCATTAAAAAGGTGGGGTATACATGGGCAGGGCAAAGGGGGTGGAGTCAGGGGTGGAGCTAATGGGGACGGCAAAATGAGGTATTGCCTAGGGTGTCAGAAATCCTTGCACCAGCCCTGCCAATACAGACTACACTGAGAGGGGGCGGAGACCAGACTGATCACCCTGCACAAGAAGAGAGAGAAGAGCGGTGGGAGGGGCCCAGCAGACTCCACCCACCACAGAAAACTACAGGAGGGGGCGGAGACAAGACCAGTCACCATAGGAGTGCGCAGCATATTGCATTAGGGCAGGGGTAGGCAGGGCCGTCTTTCTGAGTGGGCACCCCTGGGCACAGCCCAGGGGCCCCATGTTCACCTGGGGCCCCGGGCCCCATCCAGGGCCAGCGTGCCGCTACCTGCAGGAGTGTGTACCGGAGGTGGAGAGGGAATGTCTGCTGCCGGGGATCGTGGAGGGGCGCCGGGAGGGAACTATCGCATGCAGTACACTGACAGATCCCTCCCCCAGCTGCAGAGCTGTTCGGCGGCTCAGGGCTCTGATTGATGCAGAGGAGCTGGCCCGCCTCCTTCATTGTCAATGGTCTGGACTCGATAGGGGGTGTGGCCAGGCAAGGGGTGACCCCCGCCTGTCAATGGGGGGCGGAGCAGCCAGCCTCAGGGATGATCGCACGGTCCTTCCGGGCAGAGCAACATGGAGGTACAAAAAAAGGCTCTAAAAATGCTGTTTTCTTTTTTTATGCAGCCACTGGACTGAGAGAAATTGGGTTGAAAATTGCTCTGCTCAATTTTCTTACACTCAGGACGGGGCTACAGGAAAAACCAGATACCATCTCGGGCTTTGTCAGCTTTATTACTTCTATCTTTAGACTTTTACATAGAAGTAAAAAAGTTCTGTTAGCTGACGAAGATCAAGATGGTATCTGGTTTCTCCTGTAGCCCCGTCCTCTCTAAGTTTTGAACCCAATTTCTCCCAGTCCTCTGCCTGCTGTCGCCCCGCCCCCTTGCTGTCGCCCAGCCCCTCTACTTTCGCCCAGCCCCTCTACTTTCGCCCAGCCCCTCTGCTGTCACCCAGGCCTCTGCTGATGCCCAATATCCTGCTGTCACCCAGTCCCCCTGCTGTCACCCAGTCCTCTAAAAAAAAAAGAAAGTTAAATGTTGGCAACTATGCTCGCTGTGTATGGCAGTTCAATGAGGGGGCAACAAACATCACAGGGGGGTATAGACATGGCCTGTGCTAGACTATTTTGCGTCCTTTCTATACCGTATAGAAATTATATTTTAGAGGTACAGAAGTTTCGTTTTTTGGGGGGGCGCAAGTAGCTGGTCTTGTCTAGGGTGCAAAATAGTCTTGCACAAGCCCTGGCCCCATCAGAGCCGGACAAATGGTACTAGCAGGCAGTCCAGTGTGCGGCGGCATCTTTGTTTCTGACTGCAAGCTGGGCTGTCACCACCAATCCTGAGCCTCCCTGAGTGACTGAGCAAAGGCAGAGGGGGGGCGCCAGAAGCTCAAGTGCCGATGACGAGCGGGTCTGAAGAGAAGAAACTGTGCTGCCCCTCCCCCCTCGAGCCGCCGCTGTCAGAAAAGCGCTTTATTTCTTGCCTATCCCCCTCCTCCTGACAGCAGTGGGTAGAGCGGCTGTGTCTCTGGAGAGGATCCAGTGGCAAGTGACACGCTGAATCTGGTGATGGGGGACGGGTGGCAAGTGACACGCTGAATCTGGTGATGGGGCACGGGTGGCAAGTGACACGCTGAATCTGGTGATGGGGCACGGGTGGCAAGTGACACGCTGAATCTGGTGATGGGGGATGGGTGGCAAGTGACACGCTGAATCTGGTGATGGGGGGCGGGTGGCAAGTGACACGCTGAATCTGGTGATGGGGGACGGGTGGCAAGTGACACGCTGAATCGGGGGACGGGTGGCAAGTGACACGCTGAATCTGGTGACGGGGGGCGGGTGGCAAGTGACATGCTGAATCTGGTGACGGGGGACGGGTGGCAAGTGACGCGCTGAATCTGGGGACGGGTGGCAAGTGACGCGCTGAATCTGGGGACGGGTGGCAAGTGACACGCTGAATCTGGTGACGGGACGGGTGGCAAGTGACACGCTGAATCTGGTGACGGGACGGGTGGCAAGTGACACGCTGAATCTGGTGACGGGGGGCGGGTGGCAAGTGACACGCTGAATCTGGTGACGGGGGGCGGGTGGCAAGTGACACGCTGAATCTGGTGATTGGGGACGGGTGGCAAGTGACACGCTGAATCTGGTGACGGGGGACGGGTGCGAAGTGACACGCTGAATCTGTTGACAGGGGACGGGTGGCAAGTGACACGCTGAATCTGGTGACGGGGGACGGGTGCCAAGTGACACGCTGTAAAGTAGAAATATTGTACTTTCATTCTTGAGAGTAGGTGCGTAAATTGGGGCAAGCTTGTTGGGGCCCCATAGCATTACTTTGCTCAGGGGCCCATGATGCTATTAAGATGGCACTGGGGGTAGGCAACCATAGAGAGATGGAGATCTACTTGAACAACAATGATGAAGTCAAAGATCACGGGCACAGTGTCCTGTCGTTGGGGACGGTTCACACCAGAACGTCACGTGATGTCAGAAAGGCATGTTCCATGTGTGTTTTGTGATCTACTGCAGGTGATGATACTTTGTTAACCTCAAAATAGAGCCCAAATGCAGTGGATGCAAAAAAAAGTATTGCAAGGGAGTGCAGAGTTTAGGAGTGCGCTACGCTTAGAAAGCAGGGATCGGGAGTGCGCTGGGCTCAGAATGCAGGGAATCGGGAGTGCGCTGGGCTCAGAATGCAGGGATCGGGAGTGCGCTGGGCTCAGAATGCAGGGATCGGGAGTGCGCTGGGCTCAGAATGCAGGGATCGGGAGTGCGCTGGGCTCAGAATGCAGGGATCGGGAGTGCGCTGGGCTCAGAATGCAGGGATCGGGAGTGCGCTACGCTCAGAATGCAGGGATCGGGAGTGCGCTACGCTCAGAATGCAGGGATCGGGAGTGCGCTACGCTCAGAATGCAGGGATCGGGAGTGCGCTACGCTCAGAATGCAGGGATCGGGAGTGCGCTACGCTCAGAATGCAGGGATCGGGAGTGCGCTACGCTCAGAATGCAGGGATCGGGAGTGCGCTACGCTCAGAATGCAGGGATCGGGAGTGCGCTACGCTCAGAATGCAGGGATCGGGAGTGCGCTACGCTCAGAATGCAGGGATCGGGAGTGCGCTACGCTCAGAATGCAGGGATCGGGAGTGCGCTGGGCTCAGAATGCAGGGTTCGGGAGTGCGCTGGGCTCAGAATGCAGGGATCGGGAGTGCGCTGGGCTCAGAATGCAGGGATCGGGAGTGCGCTGGGCTCAGAATGCAGGGATCGGGAGTGCGCTGGGCTCAGAATGCAGGGATCGGGAGTGCGCTGGGCTCAGAATGCAGGGATCGGGAGTGCGCTGGGCTCAGAATGCAGGGATCGGGAGTGCGCTGGGCTCAGAATGCAGGGATCGGGAGTGCGCTGGGCTCAGAATGCAGGGATCGGGAGTGCGCTGGGCTCAGAATGCAGGGATCGGGAGTGCGCTGGGCTCAGAATGCAGGGATCGGGAGTGCGCTGGGCTCAGAATGCAGGGATCGGGAGTGCGCTGGGCTCAGAATGCAGGGATCGGGAGTGCGCTGGGCTCAGAATGCAGGGATCGGGAGTGCGCTGGGCTCAGAATGCAGGGATCGGGAGTGCGCTGGGCTCAGAATGCAGGGATCGGGAGTGCGCTGGGCTCAGAATGCAGGGATCGGGAGAGCGCTGGGCTCAGAATGCTGGGCTCAGAATGCAGGGATCGGGAGTGCGCTGGGCTCAGAATGCAGGGATCGGGAGTGCGCTGGGCTCAGAATGCAGGGATCGGGAGTGCGCTACGCTCAGAATGCAGGGATCGGGAGTGCGCTACGCTCAGAATGCAGGGATCGGGAGTGCGCTACACTCAGAATGCAGGGATCGGGAGTGCGCTACGCTCAGAATGCAGGGATCGGGAGTGCGCTACGCTCAGAATGCAGGGATCGGGAGTGCGCTACGCTCAGAATGCAGGGTTCGGGAGTGCGTTGGGCTCAGAATGTAGGGATCGGGAGTGCGCGCTCAGAATGCAGGGATCGGGAGTGCGTTGAGCTCAGAATGCAGGGATCTGGAGTGCGTTGGGCTCAGAATGCAGGGATCGGGAGTGTGCTGGGCTCAGAATGCAGGGATCGGGAGTGCGCTGGGCTCAGAATGCAGGGATCGGAAGTGCGCTACGCTAAGAATGCTGGGTTCGGGAGTGCGCTACGCTCAGAATGCTGGGATCGGGAGTGCGCTACGCTCAGAATGCAGGGATCGGGAGTGCACGCTCAGAATGCAGGGACCGGGAGTGCATTGGGCGCAGAATGCAGGGTTCGTAAGTGCATTGGGCTCAGAATGCAGGGTTCGGGAGTGCACGCTCAAAATGCAGGGATCGGGAGTACGTTGGGCTCAGAATGCAGGTATCGGGAGTGCGTTGAGCTCAGAATGCAGGGATCGGGAGTTCGTTGAGCTCAGAATGCAGGGATCGGGAGTGCGTTGAGCTCAGAATGCAGGGATCGGGAGTGCGTTGAGCTCAGAATGCAGGGATCGGGAGTGCGTTGGGCTCAGAATGCAGGGATCGGGAGTGCGCTACGCTCAGAATGCAGGGATCAGGAGTCCATTGGGCTCAGAATGCAGGGATCAGGAGTGCACGGTCGCTTGTCCTCCCTCTTTCCTGACCTGCCAGGCTGCATGCTTGGATATGGGTCCGGTATGGATTTGGGGGGGGGGGGAACCTCATGACATTTTTTTTTTATGTTTTGGTATGGGGGTTCCCCTCAAAACCCATATCAGACCTAAGGGTCTGGTATGTTTGTTTGTTTTTTTGTGTGTGTGTGTGTGTGTGGGGGGGGGGGGCGCCTTATTTTATTTATTTTTTATTTTTGCCTGGGGTTCCCCCTTAAAATCCGTACCAGACCCCCATTTCACATTTTTATACTGCCATTTTCTTATTTATTTTTTACATTCAGCTGTCAGTAGGGAAACCCAGACAGCTGATGACTCATCTGTTGTTAAGGATGCAGCGGCCGACTTCCTGGCCCGCTCCTTAGGAACCAGCTATTCACTGGTTGTTGAGGACGCCGGCGACCCCACGCCGTAACACTGAAGCTACAAAACGTAGCTTATACACTGGACTTTGTCCAGCGTTTCTCAAGCCGTTTTTAGCTTTCTAGTGTTCATGAATAAAAATAAAGAAAGATAAAATATCTAGATCAGCACTTGGTCCATGTTAGTGTCCGGGTCAAAGCTTAGGACCGGTAGGTATGCTTTAGATAAGATTGAAAAAATGATTTTTTTTTAAGATACAACGAATATAAACAACAAATAATCTACTCATCTGTGGTATTGCCGCAAATGTCAGAGTAGGAGAATTTTTTATTACTTGGTCCGGGGGAAAAAATATTTTTTTCTACATTTTGTTTTTTGTTTCCTGCGATCTTCGATCAACTGCCGACTGGGTGACAGGCTGGATCCTCGATCCTTGTAGTCCCCCCAGTTTCGGCCATCGAGCGTGTGCCGACCCTAACTACGCGCTGGGTTTTCCACGACATGCCCGTCACTCCACGGGTGGCCGGTGAGCCTACGCTCCAGGGCCTGCATCGGACCGCTCAGCTTCGGCTGACCTTACGGCCGAGTCGCAGCAGCCTGGCCGGTGAGCGTCGCGCTCCAGGGTATGCATATGATTGTTCCCTAGGGTCCAATCACAGCATGCCTGGCCAACAGTCACCTTTCTTGGCGCGGATGATGATCTGTTGTGGAATGTCTTCCAGCAGGATACACGCAGGAAGGGTAAGTAGCTCCCCTGCTTCAGTAGGGTGACTTGGCTGAACATTCCTGGAGAGATCAAGTAAGTGGTTGTGGCCCCTTTCTTTCCTCCCTCCCTGCCTTCCCTCCTCCCTGGGCTTTGAGCTAAGGTTGCTGGGGGTCACCTAAGGGGTTTCATCTGGGGCAGGGCTGGCTGTAGCTGTCATTTAAAAAAATGTAATTTTCTGCTTACCTGTGTGTGTTTTCCCCCCTCCATGCTGTCGGAGGCCATTTTGCCGTGGTCCATGCCTGTTTCGGCCTCTAGTGACTGTCCGGCAGCCATTTCCTTGTGGTTTCCCGCTTATATGTGTATATCACCGCTCGGCGCCATTTTCTTGTGGTTCACACCCGATTTGGCCTCTATCGACTGTTTAGGCGGCCATGTTTCCTAGGATTCACGCTGTATGTATATACCGCCACTCGCGGCCATCTTTTTGTGGTCCACGGACGCTTTTGCCTCTATATTCGGCTCGGCGGCCATTTTCTTAGAGCCCACAGTGTTTCCATACAGCCACTTGGCAGCCATTTTGCGATAGTCTCCTGCCTCTAGGGTGCATTTGCACTGGCAAAAATTCACAAGGAAGCACTGATAAAGAATCAGACTGTCACAGCAGCGATGGGATAGCATCACAGGCGCAGCACACGGCAGCATAGCGGTACCGTTTCAAGGGTGGTGAGTCCTCTGGGAGACCCTGCATCTCTGTATCAGCTAGGAGGGTGGCCTATTGATACCTTGCCTGGAGCCCTGTGGGTGTCAGCGCGTGGGTCAGCAGGGCGTCTAAAGCAGACGTTTTTTCCCCTGAAACACCTGATTTGGCAGCAGGTGCCCCTGATGTATCTGTGGACGCTAGGTCTGTTGCCAGGATGGAAGCGGCACATGGGAACACAGGGGGTAGTAAACGCCCCCGTCCCCTGCAATCTTCCGGGGATTATTCTGATGCAGAACCAGGCCCAGCTATGGCTCATGGCTCGGATTCTGATGCATCAGAGACTGCAGACCGTGACCGATCGGACAGTGAGAATGCTCCAAGGTCAGCACGCAAGAATGCTTTGGTATCTGACCTGTTTACTGCAAATAGAGAATGCTGCAGAATCAGCAGAGACACCGGCCCCCTCTGGGTTCCCTAAAGCCAGCCCGCACTGCTAAGGTGTTTCCTTGTGTGTCTTATATTGATAAGCTCTTGTACAAGGAGTGGGAAAAATACACTGAGGTTTTTTCTTTTTTCAGCCCCAAAGATGTTTTTTATTTTTTTTGGGCGGTCCGATACCCCTTGAGGAGAGTTCCTGAAAGGATGGACCCCTGCCCCAATAGGGGACCCCCCTGTGTCCAGACTTAAGTTACCACGATTCCAGTGGAAGGGGCTCCTGTCTTCAGGGACACTCGCTACCTATACACAGTGGGGGACTCAGAGGTACGTCCAGCATGGCTGGGGGTTTTTATGATGCCTCAGACACTTACTGAGTAGGCAAAGATGCTACTCCAGGGGTTAAAAGCAAGGGAGGCTCCTTCGTACGAGGTAACTCTGGCCGACCAGTTGGTACAGGGCCTTGAGCCTGTCTGCGAGTCAGACTTGGATACTATCCCCTTGCTGTCTTGGACCTTGGGTTATGTGGTGGCGCTACGCCACCTGATCTGGCTGAGGTGCTGGTCTGCGGACCAATCTTCCAAGAAGGCCCTTTTGGATCTGCCCTTTTAGGGCGGCAGACTTTTTGGGGCCTCGCTGGATGACATAATTTAAAATGCCGCAGGAGGTAGGAGCACATTGCTTCTGCAATCCAAAGAAGGTAAGGAGCCCACGCCATAGGCTAGGGCCCTCCTACACCGTGCACAAACGGTCCCTTCGTCCGCCTAGTGCAGCAAGTAAACGACCTCAGGCTGATAAAGCGCCTGCTGAGGGACACAAGCGTCCCTGGGTTTGCAAGCCCAACCTTGCTTGCCTACCGAACAGAATTTTTCCCTCTTAACCGCCAGCTTCTTCCGACTTGTCAGGAAGCCCTATATGGGGGGGTACAAGACCTGCTGATACGCAGGGTAGCCTTCCTGTCTTAGTACAGGAACAGGTTCAGGGATTCTACTCAAATCTGTTCGTAGTACTGGAGGGGGTTCGTCCAATCTTGGATCTCAGGACCCTCAACTGTGAAAGTACAAAGATTCCGGTAAGGAATTGGCTCGCTCTGTTGTCGCTGCCCTCCATCCAGGGGATTTTCGGCATCCTTGATCATCAAGGACACATACTGCATGTCTCCATATGCACCAGGCATCAGAGATGTCTGCGTTGGCGGTCGGGGAAGACCACAACCAATGGTGGCTCTCCCCTTTGGCCTTGCATTGGCACCAAGGGTGTTCACCAAGGTGCTTTCCTCGATTCTGGCCCTACTAAGACAGCGTGACTTCGCTATCAGGGGCAACTTGGACGATCTTCTTCTGAGGATCACTTCAAACTAAATTTAGAATACCTGTCAGACCCTCCGATACTTGGTTGGGTGCTGAACACTCAGAAGTCAGTATTGAAACCGTCCCAACTCCTAGTGTGTCTAGGATTGATTCTGGACTCCTCAGAGGTGTACGTTTCTTTCCCCCTAGGGGAAAGTTGCAGACCCTTCGGGCTGCGGTGCAGCAGTGGACATCCCAAAGTTGGGCTGTCACGCCACTTTTGCAGACGAGTCCTGGGCCTCATGGTAGCCTCCTTCGAGGCGGTACCATAGGCGCTATTTCACCTGAGTGTTACAGAAGGTAACTCTGTCCTGAAGGGTCAAGTGCCCTTCATCCCTGGATTATCAAAATCTGGGTGAGCCACCTAATCAGGACCTCCCTAGTTGGTGGCCGACTTCACCAGCATTCTGTCTGGGAAGTTGTTCCTTCTTTTTACTGGATAGTGGTCACGGCGGACGCCTGTCTTCCCAGTTGCAGAGGAGTCTGAAGAGCTCCGTCAACCTGGGTCGCGGGACTCCGGAGGAATCCCATTGCAGATCATTAGCCTAAAATTCGAACGATCTGACTTTGCCTCTCCACAAGGTCTCAGAGGCTACAAGGGCGTCCAGTCAAAATCCAGTCGGACAAACACCACAGTGGTGGCTTAGGTCAATCATCAAAGAGGAACAAGTAGCCCTGCTGCAGCATTGGAGGTCATTCACCTCCTAAGGGGCTCCCTTACCAGAGGGGAAGCACGCCAGTCGTATATTCCTGACTTCTCTATTCAATCAGAAGGTATTGAGGTTTGTGGCCAGGTCAAGAGACCCATGGGCAAACACAACAGATGCGTTGATGGCACTGTAGAGTCAGTACCGACTAATCTATGCCTTTCCTCCTCGGAAGCTCCTGCCTCATCTGCTTCACAGACTGGAGGCAGAGAGGATTACAATGGTCCCAATTGCTCTGAATTGGCCTTGGCGTCCTTGGTACGCCGATCTAGTGCGTCGGGTAGCAGACGCCTTTTGGCATCTACCGTAAGAAGGACCTGCTGTCTCTAGATCCCGTACACCATACTGTTTTTACAGTCACTGGCTTGAGGGCATGGCTTGAGAGCCAGGTGCTAAGAGACCGGGACCTGTCAGACTCTGTGATCTCTACCATGAGGAGTGCTCGGAAATCATCCCCTAGGAAGATTACCATCGCACTTTGCGAGGAGATGAGGTGGCATCCACGTACTTATTGGTTCCAGAGTCCTGCTGTTCTTCAGCAGGGAACAGTCCCAAATGTCATCCTGCCTGCAGTCGATGGCTTCAAAGGCATGGCCTCTAAGTGTCTCAGAAACCACAGTTTGAGACATCAGGGAGATTCCCTTGTTGACACTTCCTTAGAAAGTGGTCCTCTTGGTGGCTGTTATGCCAGTGAGGACGGGTTTCTGAGCGGGCAGCCTTGTCATGCAAGGCTCCTTATCTGATCTTCCACAAGGATAAGGTGGTGCTGCATCCGCAGCCTTCGTTTCTTCCTAAGGTCGTGTTCGACCTTCCATCTCAAGGAAGACCTTGTACTGCCATCCTTGTGTCCTCATCCGTCCAATCCTAAGGAGACGACGTGGCATTATTTGGACATTGTCCAAACTCTGAGAGAATGCTTGTCTAGCACTGCTCCGTTCCGGAGTCCAGGCTCACCGTTTGTTTCAGTGGCTGGTCCCTAGTAGGGCCTAGCGGTTTCGTCGGCCACCATCTCTAGGTGGATCCGACAGATTGTGATCAGGCTTACGCCATGAAGGGTCAGGCGCCTCTTTCCCGGCGCAGTCGACCAGGGCATAAGATGCCTCTTGGTTTATGTCAGTTAGATGGTTTTCTGAGCCGGCAGCCTTGTCATGCAAGGCTCCTTATCTGATCTTCCACAAGAATAGGTGGTGCTGCGTCCGCAGCCTTCTTCCTAGGGTCGTTCGACCTTCCATCTAGGAAGACATTGTACTGCCATCCTTGTGTCCTCATCCGTCGAATCCTAAGGAAACGACAACGTAATTTTTGGATGCTGTCCGAGCTCTGAGAGCATCAAGCGTCTGTTTTCACCAGGTGTGTAAGGCGGCGACCTGCTCGTCTGCTCACACTTTCACTAAACTTTACAAGTTGATGTGTTTGCATCTTCGGATGCCTCTTTCGGCCGCAAAGTTTTGCAGGTGGCTGTTTAGAGTTGCAACTTCCCCGTTGGAGGAGTGCTGTTTTTTTTGTGTTTGGGGTGAAGTTTACTTTTATGCTGTTACCACCCCTCGTTTTTTTTCTTTGACACTGCTTTGGGACGTCCCACTATGTCAATAGAGAAGCTGTGTCGGTCCATGAACGAAAGAGTAAATGGGATTTTTTACTCACCGTAAAATCCTTTTCTCTGAGTCCATGGACCGACACAGCACCCACCCCTCCTTTTTTTAGGCAACCTGCAAGAGAAAGGCATAATGAGCTAGTATGACTAGCATACTAGCTCATTATGTACCACTTACCTTAGATCGGGGCCCCCGAAGCAGTCCGCGTCCCTCTCTCCAGACGCAGCCATCGCTGCGGCGATAGCCGGAATGTTAATTCCGGGTATCGCCACACCAGCCAATCACAGCGCCGCTCCGGCGCTGTGATTGGCCGGAGCGGCGAAGACGTGACTCCGCGAATGCGCGCGGGAGCCATCGAATTCGGCTACGCCGTCGAATGCTGCGACCTAGCTGAATTTGTGAATGGGATTAACCCCATGCGCGTGACGTCAGCGGCACCGGGTTTAAATGCAAATATCTCCTTAACCGTGTAGGTTAAGGAGATATTTCATGCACCTACAGGTAAGCCTTAATATAGGCTTACCTGTAGGTGTTTGTTTACAAAGTGGGTTTACAACCACTTTAAGTTTGTACTGCTTTTTGACGAACTGATCTGCGAGATGCAGAGTGAGGGGATATGCCCAGAGGGTCCTCCCCCTGGGCGGTACTGTAGAAGGTGTAACACTTATTACAAGTTTTCTGCCTAGTCACTCCTAATTAACGGATAATACCCACTTTGTCAATAGAGAAGCTGTTTCGGTCCATGGACTCAGAGAAAAGGATTTGGTATACTGGTGTGGTACACTTGGACAGAGGGGTGTCTGTGGACGTGGCATACTTGGACAGAGGGGTGGCGGTGGACGTGGTATACTTGGACAGAGGGGTGGCGGTGGACGTGGACGTGGTATACTTGGACAGAGGGGTGGCGGTGGACGTGGTATACTTGGACAGAGGGGTGGCGGTGGACGTGGTATACGTGGACAGAGGGGTGGCGGTGGACGTGGTATACTTGGACAGAGGGGTGGCCGTGGACGTGGTATACTTGGACAGAGGGGTGGCGGTGGACGTGGTATACTTGGACAGAGGGGTGGCGGTGGACGTGGTATACTTGGACAGAGGGGTGGCGGTGGACGTGGACATGGTATACTTGGACAGAGGGGTGGAGGTGGACGTGGTATACTTGGACAGAGGGGTGGCGGTGGATGTGGACGTGGTATACTTGGACAGAGGGGTGGCGGTGGACGTGGTATACTTGGACAGAGGGGTGGCGGTGGACGTGGTATACTTGGACAGAGGGGTGGCGGTGGACGTGGTATACTTGGACAGAGGGGTGGCGGTGGACGTGGTATACTTGGACAGAGGGGTGGCGTGGACGTGGTATACTTGGACAGAGGGGTGGCGGTGGATGTGGTATACTTGGACAGAGGGGTGGCGGTGGACGTGGTATACTTGGACAGAGGGGTGGCGGTGGACGTGGTATACTTGGACAGAGGGGTGGCTGTGGACGTGGTATACTTGGACAGAGGGGTGGCAGTGGACGTGGTATACTTGGACAGAGGGGTGGCGGTGGACGTGGTATACTTGGACAGAGGGGTGGCGGTGGACGTGGTATACTTGGACAGAGGGGTGGCTGTGGATGTGGTACACTTGGACAGAGGGGTGTACGTTATATACTTGGACAGAGGGGTGGCCGTGGACGTGGTATACTTGGACAGAGGGGTGTCTGTGGACGTGGTATACTTGGACAGAGGGGTGGCCGTGGACGCGGTATACTTGGACAGAGGGGTGTCTGTGGACGTGGTATACTTGGACAGAGGGGTGGCGGTGGACGTGGTACACTTGGACAGAGGGGTGGCTGTGGACGTGGTATACTTGGACAGAGGGGTGGCAGTGGACGTGGTATACTTGGACAGAGGGGTGGCGGTGGACGTGGTATACTTGGACAGAGGGGTGGCGGTGGACGTGGTATACTTGGACAGAGGGGTGGCTGTGGATGTGGTACACTTGGACAGAGGGGTGTACGTTATATACTTGGACAGAGGGGTGGCCGTGGACATGGTATACTTGGACAGAGGGGTGTCTGTGGACGTGGTACACTTGGACAGAGGGGTGTCTGTGGACGTGGTATACTTGGACAGAGGGGTGGCGGTGGACGTGGTATACTTGGACAGAGGGGTGGCGGTGGATGTGGTATACTTGGACAGAGGGGTGGCGGTGGATGTGGTATACTTGGACAGAGGGGTGGCGGTGGACGTGGTATACTTGGACAGAGGGGTGGCTGTGGACGTGGTATACTTGGACAGAGGGGTGGCAGTGGACGTGGTATACTTGGACAGAGGGGTGGCGGTGGACGTGGTATACTTGGACAGAGGGGTGGCGGTGGACGTGGTATACTTGGACAGAGGGGTGGCTGTGGATGTGGTACACTTGGACAGAGGGGTGTACGTTATATACTTGGACAGAGGGGTGGCCGTGGACGTGGTATACTTGGACAGAGGGGTGTCTGTGGACGTGGTATACTTGGACAGAGGGGTGGCCGTGGACGTGGTATACTTGGACAGAGGGGTGTCTGTGGACATGGTATACTTGGACAGAGGGGTGGCCGTGGACGTGGTATACTTGGACAGAGGGGTGTCTGTGGACGTGGTATACTTGGACAGAGGGGTGGCGGTGGACGTGGTATACTTGGACAGAGGGGTGGCGGTGGACGTGGTATACTTGGACAGAGGGGTGGCGGTGGACGTGGTATACTTGGACAGAGGGGTGGCCGTGGACGCGGTATACTTGGACAGAGGGGTGTCTGTGGACGTGGTATACTTGGACAGAGGGGTGGCGGTGGACGTGGTATACTTGGACAGAGGGGTGGCGGTGGACGTGGACATGGTATACTTGGACAGAGGGGTGGCGGTGGACGTGGTATACTTGGACAGAGGGGTGGCGGTGGATGTGGACGTGGTATACTTGGACAGAGGGGTGGCGGTGGACGTGGTATACTTGGACAGAGGGGTGGCGGTGGACGTGGTATACTTGGACAGAGGGGTGGCGGTGGACGTGGTATACTTGGACAGAGGGGTGGCGGTGGATGTGGTATACTTGGACAGAGGGGTGGCGGTGGACGTGGTATACTTGGACAGAGGGGTGGCGGTGGACGTGGTATACTTGGACAGAGGGGTGGCGGTGGACGTGGTATACTTGGACAGAGGGGTGGCGGTGGATGTGGTATACTTGGACAGAGGGGTGGCGGTGGATGTGGTATACTTGGACAGAGGGGTGGCGGTGGATGTGGTATACTTGGACAGAGGGGTGGCGGTGGACGTGGTATACTTGGACAGAGGGGTGGCTGTGGACATGGTATACTTGGACAGAGGGGTGTCTGTGGACATGGTATACTTGGACAGAGGGGTGGCCGTGGACGTGGTATACTTGGACAGAGGGGTGTCTGTGGACGTGGTATACTTGGACAGAGGGGTGGCGGTGGACGTGGTATACTTGGACAGAGGGGTGGCGGTGGACGTGGTATACTTGGACAGAGGGGTGGCGGTGGACGTGGTATACTTGGACAGAGGGGTGGCCGTGGACGCGGTATACTTGGACAGAGGGGTGTCTGTGGACGTGGTATACTTGGACAGAGGGGTGGCGGTGGACGTGGTATACTTGGACAGAGGGGTGGCGGTGGACGTGGACATGGTATACTTGGACAGAGGGGTGGCGGTGGACGTGGTATACTTGGACAGAGGGGTGGCGGTGGATGTGGACGTGGTATACTTGGACAGAGGGGTGGCGGTGGACGTGGTATACTTGGACAGAGGGGTGGCGGTGGACGTGGTATACTTGGACAGAGGGGTGGCGGTGGACGTGGTATACTTGGACAGAGGGGTGGCGGTGGATGTGGTATACTTGGACAGAGGGGTGGCGGTGGACGTGGTATACTTGGACAGAGGGGTGGCGGTGGACGTGGTATACTTGGACAGAGGGGTGGCGGTGGACGTGGTATACTTGGACAGAGGGGTGGCGGTGGATGTGGTATACTTGGACAGAGGGGTGGCGGTGGATGTGGTATACTTGGACAGAGGGGTGGCGGTGGATGTGGTATACTTGGACAGAGGGGTGGCGGTGGACGTGGTATACTTGGACAGAGGGGTGGCTGTGGACGTGGTATACTTGGACAGAGGGGTGGCCGTGGACGTGGTATACTTGGACAGAGGGGTGTCTGTGGACGTGGTATACGTGGACAGAGGGGTGGCTGTGGATGTGGTACACTTGGACAGAGGGGTGTACGTTATATACTTGGACAGAGGGGTGGCCGTGGACGTGGTATACTTGGACAGAGGGGTGTCTGTGGACGTGGTATACTTGGACAGAGGGGTGGCGGTGGACATGGTATACTTGGACAGAGGGGTGGCGGTGGACATGGTATACTTGGACAGAGGGGTGGCGGTGGACATGGTATACTTGGACAGAGGGGTGTACGTTATATACTTGGACAGAGGGGTGGCGGTGGACGTGGTATACTTGGACAGAGGGGTGTCTGTGGACGTGGTATACTTGGACAGAGGGGTGGCGGTGGACGTGGTATACTTGGACAGAGGGGTGTCCGTGGACGTGGTATACTTGGACAGAGGGGTGGCGGTGGACGTGGTACACTTGGACAGAGGGGTGGCCGTGGACGCGGTATACTTGGACAGAGGGGTGTACATTATATACTTGGACAGAGGGGTGGCTGTGGATGTGGTATACTTGGACAGAGGGGTGGCGGTGGACGTGGTATACTTGGACAGAGGGGTGGCGGTGGACGTGGTATACTTGGACAGAGGGGTGGCCGTGGACGCGGTATACTTGGACAGAGGGGTGTCTGTGGACGTGGTATACTTGGACAGAGGGGTGGCGGTGGACGTGGTATACTTGGACAGAGGGGTGGCGGTGGACGTGGACATGGTATACTTGGACAGAGGGGTG